>PVIA01003322.1:0-172870 GCA_004024845.1 Tonatia bakeri
CTCCCTCCCTCCCTCCCTATCTTGCTCTCACTCTTGCTCTCTCTTTCATCTTTTTGGTGTTTCTGTGGAGAATGAGAGCTTGGAGCTTCTTAGTTATTTACTTTGCTTACAGCTCTCCTATTTAGCCACAGTCTTTTTATAGCCCAATGTTGCAAGTGGTATGCCATTGCTTCTATCATATGCTATTGTTCATACAGACTCACCCTGTATCAGTATGGGAGGCGCTACACAAGCCTGTGAATACCAGGAGATGAGGGTCACTGGGGGTCATCTAAGGGGTTGTTTACCACAGGATAGAACCAGAATTTTCCCTCAAATGATCTTGGGTTACACCACAGAGTTTTATTCAATACATTCATGTTGGAACTTTAGTTTGGCTAGCTTTGAGGGAAGGTGTTTAGCTCCAAACATCATTACTGTTTGCCCTGGCACGACACTGACATTCTGCTAGAAACTGAACTTACCAGAATATCAGGCACAACTTCTGTCTTTGAAAAAAATCCCTGACACCTGCCCAGATTATTTCAAAGCAGTGTGGCTAAGTTTTTTACAGAGGGCTAGGGGAACATGAGGAGTACATCCAGCTCTCCTCGTAGGGTGAGGAGTGTCCCTGTTCCAAATGACACTGGGACAGAACTTCGAGAGATGTGACTGGGGGATGGGGGCGCTGTGGCTGTGTTGGAAAGCACTATAGTCAGAAGGAACTGTGTGAGGATATGTTGGGAACTAGTAATGAATGCAATATTACACTTTCTGAAGAAAACAATCCACACGGTTAAATTAGAAACTAAACAGTGCAATATGGGTAATTCTTTGGCAAATCAAGGCATCATGGAAACCCTTCAGAATGGTCATAAGAGGTTCTTGGGCTAACTAATTTTGTGTGACTGGAAAGTAGCTGGGTGGAGAGGGTCATGTCCTGCAGGATGAAGGACAGGTGTTAAGCCCTTCATAGGGAACGAGAAAGTGTGGCGTTTTCTGTGAGGAACTGCTGAAAAATTCATTATGACTTCTGTGGGCATTGCTTGGGGTAGGGGTCTGCACAGTGAGAGGGGGGGTGCAGTGAAAGTTGTGTTGTAAAAGGCCTGTGTGGTCTTGTATCTTAATGGGTTTGAACTATGTTGAAGGTAAAGAGGATTTCCAGTGAGATGGGGACCTAATTGATCATCAGGATGGCCACATAGTATATTGGGACATGAGTACTCTTTATAGACCCTTATAAACTTAAAACTACAAAATAGTTTAAATTGAAAAATTACATTTTTTCTTATTATAAAATTAATTCATGCTTGTTATGAAAAATTGGAAAATGCCTGAATAACAAAAGAGAGAACAGCCCTCAATCTCATCGCCCAATGGGCCTGCTTATTAACATTTCTGGGTATATTTTTCAAATATGTTTGTATATATTTAAAAACTAGTCTCTAACTGTACAGATATTTTAAAATGAAATTTAGCAATATGTATATTGAAATTCATATTTTATAACATATCTACTTAATTGAACACAAAATGTACATTGAAAAACTTGATCACTTTAATAAATAAATTTTCTTAGACTTTTAGAAGCTGGATCAAAGAATATACATATTAAATTTTTTTTTTTAGATTTTATTTTTATTTATTTTTAGAGAGGGGAAGAGAGGGAGGTAGAGAGAGAGAGAAACATCAATGTGTGGTTACCTCTTCACACCCCCCACAGGGGCCTGGTCCTCAACCCAAGCATGTGCTCTGAATGAGAATTGAACCAGCAACTCTTTCATTCACAGGATGGAACTCAGTTCACTGAGCCACACCAGCCAGGGCTATTTTAAATTCTTTTACCATATATTGCTGACTATTTTTGAAAAGGAGTGTATCAGTTTTGCGACTGGTATTTTGTATGTTTCATTCTTTATGTTATTTTTATGGAATCATTTTTATATAGCATTGATAGGAGGCTGTGAGAGCCCTCCAGTGGCCAAGCTAATTTCTGCAAAAACATTATCAGTGAAATTAAAAAAAAAATTGTATCTAGTTGTTAAATCTTAATGGCAAAAACAGGGGAGTGACTAGAAATACCTTATCCTACAGTTAGAAAAGAGATGCCATTTGCTTTCCTTTCAAATTCTTGTTCATCTGCTACCACATTATATAATGTCTTGACTTTCATTGTTGTGTAACAAGGATGGATAAGATTATTTTGGTTTCAAACAAGTTTACAACGAAATGATTAACTATTCTTTGTATAAAAGCTAATATTTATTGAGTACTTACTATGTGTTAGGTGCTTGTCCAAACATTTTGTATATAGCAATGCATTTAATTCACATGGCTGTTATGAAGTAATGACTACTCTTAATACCATTTTACTGGCAGTAAATAGAATATTAGTTACTAAACTGAGTCCCTTACAAAATGTTAAATAACTTGCCCAGGGTAACACAACCACTAAGTGATGGAGCCAGGACTTCAACCCGGCACCCTAACCACCCTGTTCTAATGTTTCCCTTGGATCTTGGTGTCCAAGGATGTTCCCATTCAGGATCATTTCATAAAGTAGAATATTTATTTATGTAAGAAACAAACAAATAAACAAATATACAAAAGAAAACAATGGTACAATTGAGACATAGGCTTCTAGCAGTTGTTTTGATGGAGCAGTGTAGCGTTTACAACGTAATTGATGATTTTATAGTTTCTACTGAATGAATAACAGAAGGGCACATGATAGTTCTGATCACTTTATAATTCATACATTTGCAGTAAGACTTAAAGTTGGACAAATTGTTCAGTATTTTGATGTTCTAGGTAGCTGAATGGAAATAGCTGCTCTCAATTTCTAAGAGAATTTAATGGTATTGCTTTGTAGTTAATTTTCTTATTTTTCCTTTTAGTAATTACATGCTTTATTACTGTTACATTTTTAGAAAATGGGATCTCCAGTGTAAGCTAAAATTAAGGACTTTTCCTGTTCTTCAGAAAGTATGACCTAATAGGTTGAATTAGACAGGATACATCATCCAGTGTATTCTGAAACTTCTAGTAGAGAAACAAATAAAGAGAATTGTCTGTTTAAAAGCAGAAGAGAGAAAACATTCTGGACAGGACTCAAACCTAATACTCCAGGTACAAGGTTTTCATTATTTTGCTTCACCTCCAAGCTGCAGGAGGGGAAATTTGGAATAAAATGGCTTCTAAAGGGTTGGCATTATAATTGCATAACGAAGGCCAAGAAATGGAACTCCTAAAAGGCAACACCCCCCGCAGCTGAGTTTGAGATTCCCGGCGGAAGGAATTTGTGCAGGTGCTGTTCTCTTCTCTTCCTGGAGATGCTGTGATAGGGGCCAGCCTCTCCAGGTAATCAGACTTTCTGCTTGAGACCTGAGCGCCGCATGTCCCTTCTATTGGAGATGGTGCCACTGTATCAAGGGCAATAGATGGGTGCCTGAGATCGCAAGGGACTTTATTTTGTTTTTTGTCCACTTCTAGACTGGTTCTAATTCCCACCTCCTGATTCATCCTGCACCTTGTCTTCAGATTCCCATCTGCTATGAATGGAATATTTGAGTCTCCTCCCAAATTCATATGTTGAAACCTAATCTTCAATGTGATGATATTTGGAGGCGGGGCCTTTGGGAGGTGATTACCATATTTTTCTGTGTATAATATGCACCCATGTTTTTGTGTGCATTGTGCACGGGATTATTATACCCATGCATGTAATCTTTATACTCATGTATAGTATGCATCCTTATTTTTCCCTCAAAAATCTGAGCAAAAAGTGCACTTTATATGTAGCAAAATACATATAGGTCATAAGGATGGAGCTTTCAAGGATGGGGATAAAAGGGACGCTTGCTAGGCACTGTGCCACACTCAGGTGTCTGTGATCAGCAAAACAGATGAAACTCCAAAACTCACAGGGCATTTCATTTTTTTAGATCTATGTTTGATACATTTGTCTACACTATGAATTTATACTATAATATTCCTAAAAATGTGTGTGTATGTGGAAATTTTTGTATTTTCCAATATTAAAATTCACCAGAAAAATTTATCTTTCAATGAGGGTCTTATTAAAAGTACTTTATTTTTATTTTTTAAAAGATTTTATTTATTTATTTTTAGAGAGAGAGGAAAGGAGGGGAGAAGAGAGGGAGAGAAACATCCATGTGTGGTTGCTTCTCGTACACCCCCCACCAGGGACCTGGCCTGCAACTCGGGCATGTGCCCTGAATGGGAATCAAACCAGCAACCATTTGGTTTGCAAGCCAGCACTCAATCTACTGGGCCACACTAGCCAGGGCAAAAGTACTTTATTTCTAAATGAATAATCTCACCTAAGTAACTTCATATATGCCCTCTGTGTTCATATGTTTGGTTTCCTGAAGAGGTGAATCTTTTTTAATGTATGAAGAAAGTTTTTGCAGAGAAATGTACGCCTCATTTGGATTTAATAATCACACATCGGAATGTGGGAAGTTGTCATGAATCTCGTTTCTTTTACACAGATAATGCTTTACCAGCCATGCAATGACAAAAGACAACCACTAGTAGTCACTGTGAACTCACTCCTTTGCCCAAGCTTTGCTTTCTACGTGGGCTTTCCATGCTTGTCGCCAAACACATTTGCCAATATGACATGAATCACATATTAGTTTGATTGACCATTTTTAAGGTAGATTTTAGGTAAATCGTAGAACAGTTAACAGTTTACAGGTCAGTACATATCTGGGATTTAGGGCATTGACTGGCTCCCTAATCCTACCCTTTAAGTATCTTCAAATAAGAATAATATTAAGGAACTTATGCTCAAGCCAAAGGAAAGACACTTAATTTTTCATAATGGAAAGACTATTGGACCTAAGGCTGGAAGACCTGGAATCATATCTCAGGTATACCTTAGTAGTCCTGTTATATGTTATAGAAATGTGAAGAGAGAAAATTACCGGAAAGACCTTTCCCTCAAAGGTCTGGGGACTCAGTGTTTCCACTTCCTTGGGATGACTGCTCCCCGAGGGCTTGAATCTCACAACTAATGGAGTGCCTGGGGCCACGGTGGACCTGAAACGTCCATTTGTTAAGTTATGCTATGTGGGACGTCAGATTCTAATCACAAGTAGGGTTTGGGAAGTAGAGTCATAGCCAAGGAATGTGGGTGATTTTAGGGAAAGTCTCTTAGCTAAGATAGCTGGGGGGACTCCCCACTATACAAAGGGCCTTGCCAAAGGGGCCACATCCTTGGAGCCACCATGTCATCTCCTGTGGATGGTAGAGGATTCTCCTCTACTATCTGCCTGTTGGTTCCCAGTTGCCTGTGCTTCCCTGGCTGACCCACTAACTTTTCAGTGGACGTGTTCTCTCTCTACTTATGGTTAATTCATCAAAAAGTTTATGCTTTGCTGGCCTCCTTTGAGTGGCCATTATCTCTGTGCTGGGGGCATTTAACCATTCGTTTTACAGTCTTTCCTATTAATAGATAATTATTTTTGCTTTAGTTTCTATCAAAGGCAATACAAATTTCTAATTGCTTTATACTGCTTATGAATAATACTAACTATAGCTAATATTTATGTGTGTCCATCAGTGCTGGGAACTGTGTTATACACTTTGTATAAGTTATCTTAAGTTTTATCACAATAACCTTGTAGGGGCATCTGCTGTCCTCACTTCACTGATAAAGAACCTGAGTGTAGCAAAGGTTAAGGGACAGCCCAAGTGATGAAGTCAGAATATGAACTCAGGAGGTTCCATTCCAGATCTTAATAACTTGACAGACAACTGTTTCTACCATTTAGTGCCTGAGTTCTGAAATCTGGCTTTATAAATAGCTGTGTGTATGTGACCTGTGAGTAATCTGGGCATTGTTGAATTCTTATTGATATTGGTTGAATTTTTGTCATTAGAATGTCAAATGCTAATGAAGTCACAAGAGTGCAAATTTTATAAATGCTTTTTCAATGAAATGATGTTGCTTGGGTTTTATATTTTATGTTTTACTTAACATAAATGCTGTTTTTTTAAAGTTGTAAGGAAATATCTAAAAATATCCAGATCAATAGACCCTGGTGACAAAATGCTCCCAAACACAGGGAATGGTTCCCTAATAAAAGGGATATATGAGGTCTGTCCAGAAAAAGCCCAACCATTGTTAATATAATGAGAGTGGCTTGCACAACATCAGTTTAACCTGGCAGCCAAGGAACTGGAATGGGAGTGCATGAGCAATGATGACCTCACTTTGGGGGCTGTAGACATCACTGAGCGAGCATGTGTACTGTGCATTCAAAATGGCTGAGAGAGCAGAGCAACGAATCTGCATCAAATTTTGTGTTAAGCTTGAATATTCCTCCGTGGAAACTATTCAGATGATTCAGAAGGCCACAGCTATGGGCGACTGGTGACTGGCAGCTTCATCATGACAATGTGCCCACTCATGCATCATGTCTCATGCAGAGTTTTTTGGCAAAACATCAAATCACCCAGGTGAGTTAGCGCACCGCACAGGCCAGATTTGGCACCCTTCGACCTCTGGCCTTTCTCAAAACTAAAATGACCTTTGAAAGGGACGAGATTTCAGACCATTGATGAGATTCAGGAAAATATGATGGGGCAGCTAATGGCAATTGGGAGGACTGTGTGAGATCCCAAGGTACCTACTTTGAAGGGGACTGAGGCATCATTGTCCTATGTGCAGTGTTTCTTGTATCATATTCAATAAATGCCTCTGTTTTTCCAGGTTACATGGATGGATACTTTCCGGACAGACCTCCCCATAGTTTCCACAATCAAACTTGTATGAATACAGAAAAAACACAACAAAAGCAAGAGTTCTAAATCATCATATTATAATAACTCTAGCCTAGGTTTACTGAGCACTTACTGTGTGCCAGACATTGTTTTAAGCTCTGTATGTATATTAACTCAATCATCAAGAAGCCTATGAAGCAGACACTATTTTTATTCCCCTTTTTCAAATGAGAACATAGAGGCCCAGAAAGGTAAAAAGTAACTTGGTCCTGCAGCTAGTTAAGTAGTGGAAGCAGGGTTTGAATCCAGGTACCCTGGCCTTTTTTAACTGCTGTGCTCTCCTTGATGTGTACGCAGTCTATACACAGAGATATTGAATATTTGACACTCTGTCACCTATCATGGAGACTTTTCTTCTTGTGCACTTGATTTCTCTGGGGTCCCCTCAGGGCTGGTCTTCCTTGGATGACATGGTAGTTTGCCCTGGCTCCCAGCATTAGGGAAAGCTGTGGGAAATCTCAGTACCTATGATTTAAGATTCACGTCTTAGAGTGCTGAGTAGGGAGTTTTTGTGCTCGATGAAATCCTCCACAGGTTTAAATCTCCTGGTTGGTGATAGGGAGGGATAAGATACGCCATTTGTTTCAGAAGGGGTTAAAACTCTTTAATGTTATAAATACAGGCTAAGGAGGACTTCTCTACATGATGGGGAGATGCACATAGCGGGTTTTCTTTGAATTACTGGAGAGAAGGTAGGTTAATGTTGATGACGATGATGATGATGATGATTGCTTACATTTGTAGAGCACTCTAGGCCGGGCAGTGTTCTCAGGAGAGTGCAGATATGAACGTATTTACAGTGAGCCGGGAGCAGTCAGCCTCGCTTTCATGGCGTCAGAAGTGGGACACATGAGCCCTTTATGAATTTGCAGGAAGTGGTCATCTTAGTGGGAGGGCGGGAGGTGAGATGGGCTCTTGGAGTCTACTCCTTCCCAACTGTGTGAAGTGGGCAACTTCACCTCTATCATACTGATTCCTCAGGGGTAATGTGTCAATAACTATTCCTACTTCAAACGGTTTTTAGGAGAATTAGTTAATGAGATATTTTACGAGATAATACATGAATATAAATGCATGCACGCAGTACATGACACAGCTGGGTAAATAAATGAGTTGCTGTTGTTATCACCGTTATTACGGTCATGGACGCCTCCGAGGATTTTCGACTAGAGGAAGGATGCTTTTCTTTCAACTTGTAGCTGTGGTATGCTGAAAGCTTCCCGTTTGTGCCTTAGGGCAATTCCCAGCTCATCAGTTACAATCCAGCGGGGGAACTGCAGGGGACGCCCAAGGGAGCACCAGGGTCTCCGCTCTCTGCCGGGAAGAAGCCCAGGAGGGATGGAGATGAGCGAGGCAGCGAGAGAAATACTTCCCAACAAAATAGCACTCGCGCCGGACGTGAGCCCTCCTGGCGCTCCGCATTTCTTGGACCTGGACAGAATCACGTATTTTACTTCCCAACACTGACCGCGAGACGCTCCTCTCGCGGGCCGGGCGGTGCGCTCGCCCCCTCCTTCACCCCGCTCCCCCACACAGCCCCCACCGGACCCCGCCCCGCGATTGGCCCGCCGGCCGGGGGCTATCTCCGATTGGCGCTGGCGCCGAGGCTTCGGGGTTTAAAGAGGGGGCGGGGGCTGGCTGCCCGGCCCGCACTCCTGTCCGCGCTGTGCGCTCGTCGCCGTCCCCGCCTTGCTCTAGTCGCGCCGTCGGAGCTGGGCTCGCAGCCTCTCGGGGCCTGACGCCGCCTCCAGCGTCCCGCAGTGGGCTGTCGCCAGCCAGCGGCTCGAGAGCGAGTGAGAGGGGGGACCAGGGCAGGTGCGGTCCAGCCGGACGCGGGCACAGCTAGTGAGTGAGGGGCGACGCGCAGGGACACCGCGACGGCGATGATGGTGGCCACGTGTCTGCAGGTAGTGGGCTTTGTCACGAGCTTCGTAGGCTGGATCGGCATCATCGTCACCACGTCCACCAATGACTGGGTGGTGACTTGCGGCTACACTATCCCTACGTGCCGCAAGCTGGATGAACTGGGCTCCAAGGGGCTGTGGGCTGACTGCGTCATGGCCACCGGGCTGTACCACTGCAAGCCCCTGGTGGACATCCTCATCCTGCCGGGTAAGGACCCCCACCCAGCAAGTGGCTGTTCCCAAACCCTTATCCCTGGGGCAGACGGGGAAGGGGGCACTAGGCAAAACATTTTGAGCCCTTGAAGCCTGTGGGGCCTATTTTTGACACCATGAGTCTCACCTTGTTGTAGAGGAACTGAACCTCTCTTAGCCACAGCTTTCTTGTCTGGAATTTGGGAAGGTGGTGGTGGCCACTGGCGGAGTCACTCTGAGAAGTTAACGACCTAAGACTTAGACACATACTGTCATCCCAGCCCATGTGAATAACTGTCTTCATGCCTGCCCTCTGCTCTCGCTGTCAACGGACCAGAAGTAGTACTTCATCTCCTAGCCCGGCCTGCTCCCGCAGGTACCCTCCTTTCCCGTTAGATGCTATCCCCAGAGGCTAGGAGGAGAGAGTGAGACGTCAAGTGTTGCGGCGAGTTTCCCTGTCCCCGTGGGACGGGCGACGCGTCCAGGCAAGTTAGGGCCCACCTAGCTCCACCAGGTCCGTTACCGCAGGCCCGGAGCCCATCTTATTTCCCTCTCTGCGCCCTTGCTGTGGGGGCGTCTGTCTGCACTGCCCAGCCTCCCCGCCCTTGTAGGGAAGAACAGGCGTCCCTGGAGGGCGTACCCCTAAAGGTCGCCCCCTTCCGGCCAGCTGTGTCGCAGAATGGGTAAAGGAGGGAGTGACTGGCCTCCCTCCCCCCCCCCCCCCCCCCCCCCCCCCCCCCCCCCCCCCCCCCCCCCCCCCCCCCCCCCCCCCCCCCCCCCCCCCCCCCCCCCCCCCCCCGCACCGCCGCCCCCCCTCCCCCCCGCCGGCCCCAGCCCCTGTCTCCGGCCGGGGCCCATCTTCACTTGCTGCGGGATTAAGAAGTCTGAGCAACAGTTCCAATTCAGATTTAAACCTCGAACAAGTGGGATGACTGACGACGTCGCGGGAGCCCCTTCGGATTTTCTGCTCGGAATCTCTGTCCTGCCACGCAGCTATATCATCAGCCCTGGCCAATAGTGCACGATTGCTTTATGTCTCACTAGCCTTTGTGGGCGTGCACATTTGAACACAACGCATATGCCAGTATCCTTAACAAGCGTTGTAAGTCGGTGTGACCGAGCAAGCCCAGGCCCACAATCTGGGAGCCTGCCTCTGTGCTTCTTTCCCTCGGATGAGCTATGCTGCTCCCGCTTTAAGCTTCCTCTTAAGTGCCTCCTATTAGTCCCTGTGGTCCGAATCAGCCCCCTCCCCCACTTCCTCCTTGCTGCCCTGGTATTTGGCCCTTATTCTCATCACAGCACACTTTGACTTGATTTTTGTTCACTGCTCATAAGCCCCTTCGCCTACTGCATTTTGGAATTCCTGAAGATATCGGTGACCTCCTACTTTCTTTGCATCCTCTCCTGGACCCAGAATCACTGCTGGCACATAGTTGGTGTGCACAATGCATGCCACTCCTGCATTCACAACTCCTTTCTCCATTTTGTTCTTCTAGAATGGCAGTTCTTGGGAACCCAGGTGTGGACCCAGCTTCCCCTAGTGCTGGTGTTGGTAAACCTTGGTCAGACTTGGATCTGTGTCGGATCCTGTGCACAGGATCTGGGTCATCTGAACAGGTTACTAACCTCTATGAACCCCGGTTAAAAGTTAAAATCAAACTAACCCCCCCCTCGGGTTGTTTTGGGGGTTAAACGAGATGAGAAATGTAAAAGTCTTTTGATGGAGTAGATGCTCCAAAAACAGGTAGTGATATTTTCTGTTGAAAACTAGGTAGATATTTGTAGGAATCTTTGAAGCATAAAATTATTTCCTTCTTTCCCTGAAATTAAGTTTCCTAGGGATTCAGTGCCCAGTGGTTTATTTTCAAAGAACACAGACTGTCTGACAGAGGGAGTGTGTTTTAGGGAGGGCCTAATCCTTCCTGCTCTCCCTGTCCTTTGCACTTCTGGTGGGAACAGGGACAGATCTCAGGTCCATGTTTTACTTTCCAGATGTGGCCTTGACACCCAGCATGTGGACAGCCCATACCCTGAATTTCAGAACCTCAGTTTCTAGTTGACTGTCTCCCTTGTGTCAGCCCTGGCTCTCCTACAAGCTGGAGAGGCACAAGGCTGTGGTCAGACGTCCTGTCCCAGACTTTCTGTGGGTCCTCTCTGGAGATCTTCAAGTCAGTCGATACTTGGGTAACTGGTTACCTTTAATTCTGAAGAGGCTGGGATGGGCTGTCGTCAGAAGACTACCCTGGTGGAGTCTGAATTCTGACAGAGCATATCTTGCCAAGAGACAGTGTCGCAGTTGCGTCTTGGGGCACAGATCAGGCTGGCCAGATTTGGTGTGAGGGTCCTGGCATATGAGGCAGAAGCTGGGGCTCATTTTTTACCTTTTCATGGACTCTGCCCCCCTGAGGCCATGCTACTAGCTCTAATTCGCTCTGAGCCCTCCCACCCCCAAAGAAGAGTAATAAATACAACTTTTTTTTTAGAGGAGGGAGAGTGTTTTAATGAGAAACAATACATTTAAGTTTGTCAGATTCTCCCAGTAGATCAGACTTAATTTTACATAAATATCATGATATTGTAACCTGTTTCTTAATAGAGTTGTTACCTGGCATTTTATTTGACAGTATAAAGTTTTGGTAGTTTTGCTTCTTTCTTATTATTCAACTTGGGAATTCCTTCATTTATAATTGTGTATCTACATACACAGCGGGCACTGAGTTAACTAGCTCCAGGTGTCTGCGCTCTAGGACTCCCTGGGGCTGGAGAGATGCCTTTCGGGCAATGATGATGGAGTAGTAACACCAGTTAACCACAGCTGTCCTTTTTAGAACGCTTAGCTTGTGCTAGGCACTATTCCCAACACTGCATACATTAACTAACTTAACCTTAGTTGAATTTGGTTAAAGAGATGCAGGTACTATTATTATTTGTAGCCTATAGATGAGGAAAGTGACAAGACACAGCCGTTTAGTAACTAGCCCAAGGTCACACAGGTAGAGTGTGTCAACAGCATGTTGGAACCAATAGCCCACCCATCACAAAGGCTCCTTGGAAGGTTTGAGTTTTATTATGAATCTTTCACAAGGTGATATAAAAATGTGATTGGACTCCTGGCCCCTTCATCCTGAAAACCTGGAGAAGTGGTCTAAACCCGGATCTCTGTTTAGTCTCTCTATCCCTCAACCTCCCTTTTTTGTCACTGAGTCACTTTAAAAATTGAACATGTGACGTGATCATGGACAACATTTAACACCTCCCAAGTCCTGGAACGGGCAAACAGGAGGAAGGCCAGTGGCACGGAGTTCCTGTGGGGCAGGGTGCAGAGTCCAAGGGGACCCTTGGTCTAACCCACCTGTCTGCTCTCTTGCTTCCAGGCTACGTGCAGGCCTGCCGAGCCCTGATGATTGCTGCCTCGGTCCTGGGCCTGCCAGCCATTCTCCTGCTGCTGACAGTTCTCCCCTGCATCCGAATGGGTCAGGAACCTGGCGTGGCCAAGTACAGGCGGGCCCAGCTGGCTGGTGTTATGCTCATCCTGCTGGGTAAGACAGCTTTCTATGTGGCCCCCAACTCTGAGTAAATGTGGTGAATGCCAGCTCTTGCTGTTGTTTCATCCAGTTCAAGAGATGCCTTGGCTTTTTCAGGGAAAGCCAAGAATCCCCTGTGAAATAGACCCCTCACAATGTGTATCCCTTTGTGTTTCACAGGTGGTTTACGCAGAGGGAGAAGTCACATCTGTGCGGGGGTGGGGGAGGTCACTGAACATGAACATAAGAAACAAAAGGCAAAAAAGGGATTGCGAGGATAGGAAATACCTGAGGGAGAAACCAGAGGACAGACAAGAGTTACACAGTGGCTCTTCTCTAAGGCTTCCCAGGTCCCATAGCAGGTCAGCTGAGTCAGAATTTCAGAGTATAAAGCCAGAAAAAGATATTTTATTAGACGGCTGTATGTGTGCTTAGGACTGAGAACTTCAGTTAATCTAGAAAGAAAGAATAGAGGAAGAGGAGGGCGATGGAAATAAAAGATGCTGAGGGTGGCAGATCCCTAGGGGACGAGTCCATCTTTTATTCCATAAGTATTCTCTGAGCACCTCCTGAGTGCCTGGCACCCCGGCCAACACTGGGGATGGTGGGAAAACTGTCGGTCTCTGCCTTGAGTGTACCCGGACATCTTGATAGTGTGTGGTGTGTGCTCACCTTAGAAAGCTGCATACACTGTGCATGCACATGGGAGGCACCTCAGCCAGACCAGAGGAGTGTCTCAGAGCAGAGGATCCCAGTGATGAGTTTTGAGAGTTGGAGAGAAGGTGGTCAGGGCGTGGACTGGAGGGAGGGACAATCCTGGCCCAGGCAATGGCATGTACTTGTTCAGTTTTTCAGATTACTCCAGCACACAGAGGGCTTGATTTAACCACCTTGGGAGGGTCTTTCTAGCTCCGTGACCTTCAGTGATTTTATTTCTCTCTATTTTTTTCTTGAATGTCCATTTCACTAACACATTCTAAATCCTAGTAGAAGACACAAGTTTTGACGACTTGTTGTAAAGTGCACTGATACATCAGTGAGGAGAAACTGGTGTGGGTTGGATACGAAGTCAAGTCCTCAAACTGGTATCAGACCACGTGCTTAAGGGTGAGGGCAGGTGATCAGGGTTCTGTGTGGGCCATGGCCACTTAGTGATGGTCACCTGCAGTGACATGAGTGAAGTGAGGGGACATGGGAGGTAGGGGCACCATTTCACAAGATGACAAAGGAATGGAGGTTTTGTGGGGCTTGTGAAGCTACAGAGAATTCAGAGGAGGAGCTTGTGTGTGTGTGTATGCGCGTGCGCGCACACGTGCATGAATTAACAGGAGTGAAAAGACCAGAATACCACTGTAATTTCCCGAGAAGAACCTGGACATGGATGTTTTGGTTTCAGCCACAAAGAATGTGTGTGGGAGTGCCACATCAAACACACAATCACAGCATCAAGTGCCTCGTTTAACTCACTGGGTACTTTTGACAGTCAGATCTTTGGATCCGAATTTCCTTTCTAACAGGTAGACCAGAAAAAGCTGTACAAGTAAATTGGTTTGTAGAATCCAGAAGACACCCATCTCATCCTAGACACTTGCCTGTGTTTGTGACTTTTCTCATATTCTCACGGGAGCCCCAGAAGGCTTTCTCTTTGGCTACGAGGGTGCAAAGCTGAAGATGTGTCTGCTGTTTTAGGGGTTCATCTTTAGAGATCCTGGCCTTCCATGCAAGTGTCACAGAATGGCCACAGGTAAGGGCACACATTAAACCCCCACAAGACCAAACTCAAACCCTGTGGAAAATAAAGGCGTAAAAGCAAAGCACATGTAGACACATTGGCATTTTTTAAGCCCCCCTAAAAGCAGCCTAATTGCCCAGTTGAATAAGAAGGATTATTTTAAAAAATAGCAACCAGTTGTTTGAAACGTGCCTAGCTGAATTCAATACAGTTTCTTTACCCTTTTTAAAGGGTTGGTGGATGTAGGCAGAATCGTAGGAAGGAAAGTGAGGTGAGGCTGGGTATCAGTCTGTTTGCTGCCTGGAATGAAATGGTGGAAGGGATGAGGGAGGGGTTGTTGAGTGATTGGAACCTCGGGGAGGCTGCACCTTTCTGGCCACTCTGCTAGGACTGGAGGGAGGGCACCACTCCTTGCCCTCTTGTAGCCTGGCATTTCCAGTGTTACCGGCTTCCTCTTTGATTGCCCCTGTCCGGATTTAATCTCAGGGGGTGGCCACTCGCCTTTGGGTTAGATGTTATTTTGACTGGAACAAGCTAGCTCTGGAAATGTAAAGCTCATTGTCTCAAGTGTGGCACCTGCTGGTCTCCCCGAGGCCTTCTCTCCACGGAGCCCAGAGCTGAGTGCCTTGTTTTCCTTGCTGGCAGAGGGTGGGAGGAGCCAGAGGGAGTGAAGGGGCCCTTTGTATGGCTCTGGACTGGCTTCTGTCGCTTTCCCTCTCCGATTTCTCTCTCTGGGAGAAGCCAGTGCTGGGCTCATGCTGCAGTCTGGGGGCCACCAGTGGTGCCCCAGCTGAGGCGTGGTCTGTGACCAAAGGGGACGAGGCAACATGGGGGTTTGGGAGTCTAGGAACTGGAAACAGGGTCAGAGTTAATCTTAGTATGGGAACTGTAAACACGGTTAATTAAAATCCATTCTTTCTGGCCCTAAAAATCTTTAATTATTTTTCCCAAAGCTTAAAACCATGTTGTCTGTTGTACAACAGCCTTATTTCTCAGGAGTCTAAATTTAAGGGTGTGAGGATTTGGTTCCTGTTGTCGGGGAAGGAGTGGAGGCCTGGGGCTTTTGGCTTCTTAAGCCAGATGAGTAGCTCAGGGAGCAGCAGGCGCCTCCGATCAGAATGGATCTGAGGCGAATCTAATGTGTGGTTTTTCACAAGCCCCTGCTGAAGCAGGAGGTGGCTGTGCTTTATCTTAACATTTGGAGTCAGACCAACTGTACTGAGTCTCAGATTTACCACTTTCCAGCTGTGTGAACTAGGGCAGTTAACTTAATGTCTCTGAGCCTTTATATAGAATGGGAGCAGCAATGCTTTCTGAAATTGGTAAGAGTAGTGAAATGACATACGTTCTTTAGTAGGGTGTTGGCACATAATACATGCTCAACAGGTGGTTGCCATTGTTAGTGCTGTAGTTGGTTAGAGGCACCAGAGGGCTAACCCATGGGACCGTTGGGCGTTCTTTCGATTGTGTCTCATTTTTGCAGGGTACTCTCCACACGTGGAACTAGTAAGGAGAGACCATGGCCTGTTCCTGGAAATAGTGGGTTGTAGCCTGTGCTAATGGAAATAGTTCCTCTTTCACTTTGTAGAAACGAGAGTGTAGGGATCCATCACTGGAGTTTTTTGCTTATTACATTATAAAAAGCTGCCTTAAGCTACCAAACTGAAAATGCTCAAGTTTAGTTCTGATTCAGTCTAATGCTTGTCTCGCTATAAGTTAGAAAGTACTTAATTCAGCTGTGTCTTCGAGAGGGGATAGGAATGGAAGGAAAGGAGATGAATTTTCCTTCTTACTGGAAACTGTTCATCTTCTCTCCTTTTAAAAAATGGTCCCAGGAGTCCTATTTGTGTTAGAAAAAAGTTGTTTTAACTAGGAACTTACAGGCTCACACTGAAACTGCAGTAAAACAAACGACGTGTGCAAACGTGGGACAAGTCGTCCTGCACGGAGTTGGATGTCTCGTAGGAATGGGAATTCTCGGGTGTTGCTTCTTAAATTGTGGGGTCTTCAGAGAACTGTTAGAACAATTCTTCCTCCAAACTCATTATCTTTATAGAGACAAGTCCCTAATCTAAACCAAATTTCATGCGAGTAATGGAAAGGATGTGGCATCTTAATATGGGTGTGGCTTAGAATGACCTTATCAGTAAAATTGGAGGAATTGCCGGTAACTGCTTTGTGAGGTCTCTCCTGTCTCTAAAATCTGTGATCTTTAAAAAAATCAACAAATAACCATGAGACTGGCTTTGAAAAATGGTTATAGGGAAAAAAAATGATACTGATGTATGGAATAGAAATAAAGGGGAAAGTGCTGAAAGCAGGCCAGGAATATGATGTACTCAAATATTCCATCAGCTTGATGATTGTTGTAAAATTTAGATGTTCATAAAAGTCTGTGTAAGAGGAATATGTCTTTTGGCAACTATGCTTTCTTAAGTTAAAATGTAGAGAGTGATAAATAAAAAAAGAAAAACAAAAAAATTTCTAGTTTCAAATTGTGAGGAAACATCAGATAAATATGACTCTAACCAGGAGCTTTTCAGAAAAGCTGCCCGGTTGCCTCAAGTTAACTGGCTTCTTTGTGAAAAGCTGACGCTGGTCGCCATATTGATCGTGTGTAATAACAGCATCGGTTGTAGAAGACCATGTTTAATACATTGTAAAAGATTAGCCGGAGGGGGATTTTAAAAAAACTTTCATTATGGAAAACTTCAAACGTGCACAAAGTGGAAAGAGCAGCCTACAAACCCCACGAACCCAAAATCATTCTCAGTAATGGTCTGATCACGGCCGACCTGCGTCATCTCGGTACCTCCCCTTTTCTGCCAGCCCCCAGATTTTCTGGAAGCAAATATCAGTAATATTAAGGAAGATTTTCCTCAGTGTTACTAATATAAGTCAGATTGATTTAAGTCAGATGAGAATATAAGTCAGATTGATTTTTAAGTCAGATGAGAATATTGCTCTGTGTTAGACGTGATGCTTTGGAAAGTCCTTCCAGCGCTTCGTACTGAAAGAGAAAGCTTGAGGACAGAGGCGCTCATAGAGGAAGGCAGAAGTAGCAGGGTCTGGTCTTCTGTCTTTCTGGGCCTCTTTGTCTGTCTCTCAGTCCGTGGTTTTCTTTCTGTCTAAGTTGTTACCTCCAAACACACCTGTACTGATTTCATTTAGCTTCATCACGTCTATTTGTCATCTAATTCCTAAAGGGATTAAAGATACACTTACATTTCATTGCTTTCTAAATGTTTTCTGTGCTTGGCTACATGAAGATCATTGCTAATTTTTAATAATGATGCATTCTGTCAATTAAAGAGCACATATTTTCATATTATTTAAGACTTATCAAGAGAGGCAAACATTTTTATTTAATGAAGAGCAATGCATTTTACCTGTAGAGGGCCAAGTCCAGATGAATCTTTATCTACATAGTGAAGTTTTTTCTCCCTTCTCTCCTTCTTTTGTTTTTGAAGCTAAGAATATCTCCAATTTTCACTTGACGTTCCCCTCACAAATGGCAGATTTTATGCCCTTGTGCAGTAAACTATTGCATTTTCTGAAGTTATAAAGAGAAACCGACTGAAAAATTCGTGTTAAAACTTCCCTGTCCTATTTTTACTTAATTTAAAGACAAGGTCTCTTGACACAAAAGAAAAACCATGAAAATCCCCTTTGTCTTTCTTCAATTTCCTTTACCTTATACGTAACTGACTTTTTAAGAAGAACATTAAAAAATTTTCCTTAAATAATAAAGAGGACCGTTATAAACTGCCCCTTCCTCTGTGTGTGTGTGTATTCAAACAGAAATAAATCTAGCAGGTCTTATATGTCTTTAAGAAAGCTAAAAATTATTGCCAGTTCTATTTAGTTCACATCATTTAGTTGTGATTTGACTTCGATTTTGAACTTTATTGATGAAAACATGTCCTCCTTTCCCTTCAAACCACTTCTGAAATTGAATAAATTCTCCCCTTTCAGTTTGTAAACATCCTTCATTGTGAGTTCAGTGGGAGGTCACTGTTTCCAGTGAACCGCTCATTTCCTTTCATGTGCGTGGTGGCCTGTCATCTCTCAGTGGTTTTGATGTGGTTCATCTTTGAGAGCCACAGGAATTCCACCCAGAGTTCATTTATCTGCTGGGAAATAAAGAGCTTGCTGGTGCTCATTTGCCTTGTTTTGCCTGGGTTATAAAAGAAGGCAGTCGTTAATGAGGTAAATTGTGAGCTTGTAACTTTAAGTGTGTTAAAGTAATCTATAGTAAGGTATCATGATTTTGGAAGTTAGTTTGGGTGTGTATGGAGTGGTAAGTAGAATTGAGACTACCTCTCATTCGTTAGTCTGTCTGTCCATCCCTTCACCCATTCACTTGTCCACTCCTGTAGGTTCTTTATTTAAATGTTCAGACATTTTTTCTGATTTTTCCTTTTTCTAAAGAATTGTATTGGAATAAAATCTAACAAAATCCCTGAAACTCTCAAAATCAAGATTGATGAATTCTTTTGGAATATTTATTGAACCTAATTCTTTCCCTATATGAAAATAACCTGGTTTTATTAGTTTGCTTAGAAAGGGGAAGAATTAAATGAAATTAGAGGTAATTTCTAATCTCTATAAAACCTAAACCATATCTGAAAGTTAAGTGAGGTTTATGTGAAATATGGGCAATGCCTATGTGTGTGTGTGTTTCAATGCAAACAATAAAAAATATAAAAATTTAACTGTAAGTTGTCTGAAAACCAGTTAACTGTTTATAGGAAATATTGATTGGGTTGAACGAAATCAGTTGTTTGGGAATCAAATCCTTTCTTCCTGTGGAGTTCAGCTGTATACTCCCTACCTTTCCCCTCTAATCAGGCTTGAGTGTTTGGACACTCCTATGTTACTGTGTTTGCCCAGAGCGATAAATTCTCACTTTTGGAGTCTAGGGGTTTGTAGCTGAATTGTGTATTAGTACAAAAGCTCAAGAGCAGTTCTCTTTGGCTGAAACACTCTAGAAGAGGATTCTGTCCCTTGTCCTGATAAAGAAAAAGGTTTTCCTCTGTGCCTCACTGTGTGAATGGCTGTGACAATAGCCAAGCAGTTCTCCAAGAGTGCCAGAACTGGAGACTGCAGCCAGATGAAGAGAAAGAAAAAGACTTCTCCTGTATCTCAGGTGTTTAAAGCCCTGGGCTGGAAAGGGAAGATTTGATTAGCATGGGTCCTCTTAAGAACATTCTATTCATGGCACCTCATACAAAAATATTACAAAAGCTGGCATGATCATGCTTACCTTTTAGGAAAAATGCATCCATTAACATATGGATAGATTTTAGCTTCTTAGTCTATATAAACTCCTTAAAATATGTGAATAGTTCACAATTAATGGAGTGAATTTAGACTGTTAGCCAATTTTAGCCATTCAAACCCAAATTTACTTTCTCCCTTGGACTTCTGTTTGGGATCTATACTTTTAAAGGACAGAAATCCCATCTCTTTAGGTTTGTCTAAGCCCAGCTTGTGGGCTGGACTTAATCTGTTGCCAGCAAAGCCCTGTGTTACAAGCTACACTACAGGAAACGAGACAGTTCTTTGAAAATGGATAAGATTTAAAACTTGTCTTTAGTTTAGAATTGATGTGCGGGACTGTTAGAGTTGAGTGCTTATGCTAAAGAAAAATTATATTTCTTCTCTGTGGGTAGAGAGGTAAGTTAGGAAATCACTCAGTATGAGGAGAAACCAGAAGCTCGCTGAGTTGAAAGTGACCAGGGTACCCCAGGTAGCAAACATTGCAATGCCTGTCTTGAATTCATTGAAGGCCTCGTGACTAACCGTTGAAAGCATCATCATCATCATCATTACTGTTATTATTATTTTCATCTGTCAACTTTAACATGACATCCTAACTTAAAGCTTTAACTAAAATTTTTGTCCTGTGTGTAGTCTGTGAGCATCTAGATGATAACGAAGGAAGTTATGGGGTTATTTTGTTCAAGACTGTGTTGTTCAGTACAGTAGCCACTAGCCACATGTGGGCATTTACATGTAAATTAATAAAAATTCAGAATTTGGTTTTTCAGTCTCCTTAGCTTCATGAGAAATGTTCAGTAGCCTGTGTAGCTTGTGGCTATCCCATTTGGCAGTGCAGGTCTAGAGGTTAAAAAAAATGTTGTCTCTGGAGGCTCCTGCCTGCCCTTGTTTTGCTACTTTGTTCAGGGAAACAAACTAAAATGATATAGAGGTGATTTCTGTCATTAAAATCTAAGCCAAATCTGAAAGTTAGACTGGTTGGTGCAAGACCATAAGTTTCTACCATTCTGATTCATCACAACAAATATCATTACCATAAAATGCCTCAATGGGTGAACTGCTTTGCTCCAAGGACTGTTACTCATTTGTGTGTTGAGATTTTTGTGCTTGTGAACAAACAGCATAACACAAACTCAAACTCCTGGCTGATATGACGCTGATGCCTAGCAACAATTCTCCACAGTAAGAATTTTCATAGCCTTTTTAGGTCTTTGTATTGTGAGGTGTCTAAATTGAAAAAATAGAGTGGAAAATTGAAGTGGGCACTATCATGTTTCCCATTCCTGAGTAAGTCAGGTCATTCAGTCATTCCATGGGGGTACACTGACCACATGCTACGTGCCTCATACTGAGCCAGATACTAACTTTATGAAGATAAGACATGGTCCTTGCCGTCTAGGAACTCAGAACTTGGAATGGAAAATAGACATGTAAAGAGATAATTATAATACAATCAGGTAAGTATAATAAAAGAGTTATAACTACAGATATATAAAGTCAAGATATATATTTATGTAATACATGTGAGCACATACAAATACAGTATTTTAGACTTGTGATTTATTGCTAGGTTCTTACATTAGAGTTCATTGTCTCTCACCCACTGAAAAAATGAGAATGTGGCAGATTGACACCACCTTTTGATCCGCTTGTTCTATGGATGAAGACCTTTAGGTTCAGACTGTGGAGGGGGCAGAGCTGTGTGACTCCAGTATGTTGGGGTTGGTTAGAAGCCAGAGATGTGTGTATGAGGAGTGAAGGGTGGCTGCCTGCGGTACTTTGTGTGTGATGGGAGTGCCCAGTCTCAGCCTTCTCCATGTCTCCCCAGCTCTCTGCGCCATTGTGGCCACCATCTGGTTCCCTGTGTGCGCCCACCGTGAGACCACCATCGTGAGCTTTGGCTACTCCCTGTATGCCGGCTGGATCGGAGCTGTGCTCTGCCTCGTGGGTGGCTGTGTCATCGTCTGCTGCGCTGGAGATGCCCAGTCGTTTGGGGAAAACCGCTTCTACTACTCTTCGGGCTCCAGCTCCCCCACTCATGCCAAGAGTGCCCATGTATAAGACAGCTGCCAGCCTGCCAGCCACGGAGGTGCTGTGGATGCTGGGCCTGTGGCCCTAGGTTCACTGCCCTAGTTGGGGAAACCCCTCCTCTGTCAGGCTCCAAAGCCAAAGGTCTAGAATAGCATCCTCTCTGGCATTTTGTAGTCTTAATACCCGCCCCCCCACCCCAAATCCCATTTTGTTGCCTTAAAATAAATCTTCAGCTCAGATAATGCCCACATGTTTTTCTCATGGTTTTGCCCACTATTACCTCTTGGGCGTTCTTTTGTTGTCCATAAAAGTTATACATTTACATTTTCTCTCTGTCTGTCTTTAAATTTTAATTATCTTGCAAACATTGCTGAGTTGGGCGTGGGGGAGAGAAATAAAAGACACTTTTCAAACTGTGGTTACAGATGACAATGGGAGCCTCATAAAGATGCCTCTCTGTTCCCTCCCTCCCCTCTGGCTCCGAGGTCATTTAGTTATGAGCTAGAAAGATAGAAGTGGGGATGTGGGGTGGGGGAGGTAGGGGAGTCCCGGAACTTGCCTTCCATGGGAAAGTCTTTTGTAAGTTGAGGGCATGGGGGTGGGGAACTTTTTTTTTTTTAGTTTGTGATTTTACATTTATTTGTACATACTTTTTCAAGATTGATCATTTTTATAACCACGGTTTTCCTGAAATTCTCAATGTAGTATGAAGGAAATAAACCAAATAGACTTTCATTATGTGATACATAATAGCGCAAGTGAGTATAACTCTAACTGGCATTCCACACAATGTTTTTGGTTTCTAGTCTGTGTGATGTAGTTTTTAATTCTACACATGCATATGCTTCAACTTCACACACTTTAAAGCTATTTTTTTTCCTTTCTCTGTTTCCATTCTGTTAGCCACCTCGAAGCGATTCTTGTTTAACATCAATTGTACTGTTGAATTTGGCTTTACGGGTGTGAACTCTGATGGTGAGTCAGTATCTGAGACCCCAAGCTCTCCAAACCTTGATGGTGCATTTTGTTCCTGAAGTGAAATCTGTGCAATAAAATAACAGACTGTCTGCAAAACTGGCCTTTAATGTTCTGTTGTATCCAGAGGTATCACATACTGATTTTAAACAATTTCAATAGTCTCTAGTAATTTAGGGACCCTGATAAGTGATGCAAGAACAAGTCATTCTGCACTGCCCTGAATAATTAAAAAGTTGTGTGTTATTCACTGTATTGTAGTGGTAACGTGTGGTCGTAAAAGGGTAGCCTGGATGCTCTCTAGGTTTCTTAAGGGAAGTGACACTAGAGGCGTCTTTAAGTCACATATAAATGAGCAAAAATCAGAAACTGAGTGCCATGCATTGTACAGTTAAACTTTTTAAATATACTTTGAACACTTAGTAAAGGAATTGGGGAGGTATAAAAGGAAGTATAAAACAAACCTATTTTATTGGATCTTTAGGTAATGATATTTAAATATATTTTGTTCATTGATGTTTGAAACTTTTGGACAAAGACAGACACATTGAGTTGATTTTTGTTTTCTGTTCCAGAAACACTGACCAGTTACAATTCTGCTATAGAAAAACAGATCACAGCGTATTTTGGCAGTTTTTTTTCCAACAGAACTAATTTCATTAGCTAATGATGGTATGATCACCAGCAAACATTTCCTCTTTGGAAATATCCACTTGGGCTAGTCATTTTTGTAGATATTTGTGTACATTGGGAGATTATTACCTGGTGGAAACTATTTCTGAATTACTTACACAGAAAAGACAATCTTTTTGTCGACCAAAATATTTGCTCGTCATGATAGTTTTTGTAAGGACACAAGCCGTGTGATTATATTGGAGGACACTCCCTAATGCAAAAGCTCATCATTGTGGCCATGAATGGAGCCAAAGGCACTGGGTGGACACGTAGAGCTTTGGATCCCCACGGCCCCTCTCCTTCCAACCACCAGCTTGAATCAGAAGTGTCAGGTCCTTTTCTTCTCCCCTTGTGATGGGTGTCCCCACCCACTTGCCTGCCTCCTGGATGCTGCTGCTTACTTTCTCATGGGAGGATGTGTGCTATGTGAGCCCCGCTTTTCCCTGTAGCAGAAGAGAGACCCCAGATCTCTCCCAGCTGACCACATTAGGGAATTCCACTTTGTAGGTCCTAACTTACTGTGGGGGAGGCAGGGAAGGGGAGTGGCTGCACCAGAACGGCACTATCCAGTAGAAATACACCAGGAGACACCGATGTATTTAACCATTTTTAAGGAGCTAACTTAAAAAAGCTAAAAATAAATAAGTGATATTAACTTTAATATATTGTACTTCATCCAACATCTAAACTATTGTATTAATATGTAAACAATTATTGGTGAGATATGTTACACCTTTCTTTTTGTATTAAGTCTTTGGATTCCAGTGTATATTTGACCCTTATGGGACATCTCTAGTGTACTAGCCACTCCTTCAGGGCTCAGGGGCCACACGGGGCTATTGGATTGGACAGCACAGTATAGAAAAACAAGTCTGCCTCAGTACTGTCAAGAGTGATTCAGCCTTGCTGATTTATTTGTTCTCATTAGAGTTCCATTAGAACCTGTCAATCACAGTGTCAATAATTGTCACCCAGGGGAAGAGAATGACCCTAATCACAGGTAAAATGGCAGACCCGAAGTGCTCTACCTGAATAACAGGGAAAGGGAAATTCATGCTCTTGAACTCTGTTGTACCAGGAACTTCACACCTTTAATTATCCCCGCAGTCCCCATTGTATAGGTTAGGGAAATGAGACTCAGAGAGTTTAGATTGTCAAGGTCAGACAGCCACGATAGAGAACTACAATTGGATTTCAGTCTATGTAACTCGAAAGCCCCAGTTTTCCAATTAAAGAATCACTACTGAGAAGACAGGTAAAATGCAGGTTCAATGTCTGGGTGGGGACCCCAAATCTGCATTTGTATTGCACACCCTCGGATTCTGATGAGGCGGTCCCCATGCCACACTGAGAAACTGAAGGGAAAGGCCTCTTTCTCATGCCTTTTGGTAGTGCAGTCAGTCCGCATTGCGTCCCTCTTTGATGGTCCTGAGGGGAGATGACTTTGAGCTTCCTCCCACTCTTTGGCTTATTCTGGAGGGACCACATGCAGGGGAAACTTAGGTTTGAAATGACCCAGTTTAGATCACGCTTTCCAAGAATATGATATACACCAAATTACAGAAAGACCGTTTCAAGGAAATCTCTGAATCTAGGCATGCCAATTCCAAGACAGCAACAAAGAAAAAGAAGATTGTGTACTTAAGAACACAAGTTGCATATTTGTGATGGATTGATGGTTTGGGGTAATAGCAGAACAAGGTTTGGTTGTGTCTTGCCCTGCGCGTGTGTTTTTTTTTCTTCGTTTCAAACTTGCGTGTCAGTGTTTCTCTATACAATGTACACAATGTGAACTGCAGCATCTTAAACGTTTGGCAGGACATTCATGCTCATGACCTCACATGCTGGAGGACAGGGAGGCCACTGTGGGGCTGGCCCCGGGGAGAAGCAGCATCAGTGTTGCCATTGAGATGTCCCCACAAAAGAGTGTGTGACAGCCAGATGTGCAGCCTGATGGAGACTGAGCCAGAATTGTGGGTGGAACATCGGCACCTGCTGCTTGTGGCTTGAATAGCAGCTCTTGAGGAATCTATATTTCTCTACCTCGACGCAGAGTCCGAGAGCCCAGGCTTTGTGGCCCTGTGGCTGGGGGAGGGGACGGAGACGGAGGCACTTGTCACTGCTCCATGCTCTATTGTTGAAATGGAAAATGTGGAAACATCCAGCCAGCCATTTTCAACCTTTTTCATCTCGTGGCACACATAAACTAGTTGATTAAACTGTGCGGCACACCAAAAAATATATTTTTTGATGAGAAAAAAATAAGTATAATTTTGATTTCTTTACATCAGACACCTGTTGTTGTGTTGGCTGTTGTCATTTTTAAATTTGACAATCTAAGGGATAAGAGGTCAGTACCCCTGACTAAATAGTAGGTATTGCACATTTTAAAAATATTTGTGGCACACCAGTGTGCCATGGCACACTGGTTGAAAATTGTTGTGTTAAGCCACTTCCAAAGAACTATGGAAGGTAAGAATTGTTTATGCTTTGTATCAAAATTGCCTTCCAAATAACACAAGGCACCTATTACCACAGTCTGGCACTTTCTTTAATTAAAGCTGTTATTTCTTTTGTGTCCAGTTACATATAGCTTTGCTTTCCAAACTGCAAAGTATATACAGATCACCTGGGGATCTTGTTAAAATGCAGATTCCGATCCAGCAGGTCTGGGTGTCTGCATTTCCAACAAGCTCTCAGGGGATGCTGATGCTGTTGACCTAGCCTCACACCTGGAGTGGTACAGAAAATTTGAACACGGTAGAAAAATACAAATAAGAAAATAAAAATAAGCCATTGTTTCATCTTTAGAGTGATTTCTTTCATCCATATTCTTGGTCTTCATTTTACTTTAAAACAAAAACCACTAACACACTCTACATATAGCTCTGTAACCTTTAAAGACTTAATACATGGATAACATTTTCTGTCTCATGAAGTACTTTTCAAAAACAACATTTTTAATAACCATAGATTCTTCCATTGTTTGGATGTGCCGTGATTTACTCAAGGAGTTCCCAAGAATACTGTGGTCATCCTGATTCCTTTTTAATTTTTTCTAAGAAACTTTGCCATGAACATCCTCATAGGGTAAATCTTTGCACATATATATGATACTCTCTTTAAGTTAAATTCCTAGAAAGGAATTGTTGGATTGCATATTCCAGAAGTGTTTTTATTGTTTTTCTGGGGTGGGGGGTGCCTAGCTTCCTCCAGCTCTTATAATAGAATGCAGTATATCAATTTTATATGCTGTTCTTTTAAAATTACTTGAAATATTTAAAATTTCAGTTATGTTGATAGAAAATGATATAAGAAAGTACTTGTAACAAACAGTTAATAAAAATTTTTCAGAAGTATTTATGACAGGAGAAAAGACGTGAAGAGGGAAAGCCGGGGTCTGAAGTTCAGCCTGCCACGTCTCACAATTCTGTTTCAGTTGATTCTGGTCAAAAAGGATCCAAACAGGAGCACTTGTCTCAGGCAGACTGTGCTGGGCGTGCTCTGATGTGCACAGCCCCTGGTCAGCAGTGTGAAACTGTGAGTATTGCTCGCTTAAATCATTGTTCTTTATTTTAGTTGTCCCCCCCATAATCTGCTAAACATAATATATGGAGAAAAAAAAACCAAGCTGGATAAAAGTGAATCACTTGCTCATTTCCCCAAGCCTCCTAGACAACAAGCCTGTGCTTCAGCTAGCAGGAAAATTTGCCCGGGTTCTCTTGCTGCCTGTTTTTTTAAAATTCATGTTCAATGAAGGGTCAGAGAAAAATGCACATAAAGGAGAACTTTCAGAGGCACGAGGCGGCGCAGGACCACTGGCGACGAGAGTACCCACGCCACAGGGCAGCCAGGTCCTTCCGGGAGTCAGCTTCGGCTTCCACAGACGGAGCAGAACCGTCCCACACACGAGTAGGAGGCCCGGGAGTGCTTCTGTTCCCTTGAATTGTCGCTATACCAAAGCCTTCCTCCTTTGCTCTGGCCTTTTCCAAACTAGAGCAGCACTGGGATTTGCCTCAGGGACGGAGTGTCTAAGCAAGGACCTCACGGCACCCCACTCATGGCTCTAAAGTACGCTGTGGGGATCACCAGTGTGGGAATCATTGAGACTGAGATTCACAGGTGCTACCCAGACCTACGGAGACAGTGTCTGGGGGTGGACCTCAGACGCCCAGCCTCCCACTCCATGTCTTTTCTCCTATCATAAATACTTCTGAAAAGTTTTTATTAATCATTTATTACAAGTACTTTCTTATATAATTTTCTGCCAACATAACTGAAATTTTAAATATTTCAAGTATTTTAAAATGTTCTCTGCTTAACGTTTTCTATGTACTAAGCCTGGGAATTGGCCCTTAAAGGATTCTCGAGGTGACTCTGATGCACCTTAACATTTGAGAACCACTGAAACAGGCTCAGTGAATGTGGTTACTAGGAGAAACCATTACAGAAAAAATAGGTGATTAGATGAAGAAACTAGAAGCCAGAAAGGTCAGGTGCTTTGCCCAAGGCCGTGTTGCTAGAGAGTCAGTGTCTCTTTCCTAGGACTCCACGAAAAGATGGGGTTGTGGCAGGGGGAACGTGCCTTTCTTTGGACTAGCCATCCCATCAGAACGAGAGCTTCCCTTGTCTTACCTGACCCTTCCTCCCTGGTCTTGAGGTGAGCACCTGACTCTGGCTGGGCTACCCTGAGAGGTCAGGGACTGCCCCAGGCAGATCAGCAGGAACCCATCCTTTACTGGAGCTGTGGGTCAGAGCACATTGCCCTCTGGGAGCAAAGCCGAGAAGATATGCCCCTGAAAGCTCTTAGCAGCCCCATGGGAAAAACTTGAGTCTGGGAAGGTGAGGTCAAACGCATAGGGAAGCAGAGGCGAAAGAACAGAGAAAGGGCTTTGGGGCACGTGGCACCTGGATCCACTGTTTCCAAAGACAGCTTCACCAAAGCACGTTGGTTACAACCAGTCCTTCCTTTACTTCTCCTGATCAAGCTCTGTTGATTAGAACCCAAGCAATTCTGACTAGGCAGTGACACAGACCCAGGTGCCTCCGTGTCCATGTCAGTTTTCTCCTCTTCTCTGGGGCATTGCCCCTTGTCTTTCACTAGCTGCGTGGTCTTGATGGGACCATGACCTTCCTCCCTTGCCACATTAAATGTCCGGAAAATGGATGTGTGATCCAAGTCAGTTCCAACACAGTGATTCAATAAAGTCCTCTCCCGGCATTTTCCAAACTGAAATAAAGGAAAGAGACCTTTCTCTCCAGTTAGGAGAGCTTCCACCAGTCTTCATGGCGTCTGTCCCCTCGTGAAGAAGCCTGCCTGCAGGAGGGGAGAGAAAGGGCAGAGACGGGAGAAGCACAGCAGGGGTCAAACACCATTCAGGTCTCTGGGTCCATGTGGCCCTGGAGCCAGCACCATCACGTTTGGTCAAAGCTAGTCTGAGCTAGGACACTGTCACTTTAAGGAAAACAGTCTCTTCTAAGGGAGGGCCACCTGAACCATTTGGTTTAGACCTCTGGCCCGAGGCAGTCTTATATTTGTGGTAAATTTATGCAGGGTAGAAGGCTAAGGTTTTTCATCACCAATGTTTATCCTAACCGAAACCCGTAGACACCCTCCTCACCCTCCCCACTGTTCTCTGCTCCTCCCTAACCCTCACAAGCTCTTAAAGCTTTGGTTATCTTAAAGATGGGTTTTATGAACATCTGCTAAAATTACATTATTTATTCATCCATTGATTCATCCGTTAATTAGTTAAGTGAACATTTAATGAGCATTTGCTGTGTGCCAACCGTGCATTAGCGACCCCATATAAAAAAGAAGCACAAAGACGATCCTACCTCTCAAATAATTCACAGTTCAGTGGTATAGTCAGGTATACCACAGATAACGATGCTGTGAGCTCCTTATCGTTGTCATCTTTAATCTACTTGGGAAAGTTACACCCTGACTGAGAGGGGAAAGGAAAATACCAACAGAAGCACATTGTTGCACAGATTAAAGATAAGAGTTTATAGAATATTTAATGTATAAAAGCATATTGACTAGGTTTTCTTGCAAGCTTGAACCTTTTTTATGGGTGTTGAAAGTCAGCCAGTCCCTAAGCTCCCTGAAGTTCTGATTTAATCATGAACCAAACAGCGAGGGATTGGCTGATAAGTGCCTTCTTCAGGCTTCTGCACAGCACCCTGCAGAGACTTTCTGCAGAGGAATATGCTGTTTTTCCTTAAGGCTGAAATTTACTTGAAGGCATCAATCTTTTGCTTGTCTAAATGATTTAAAAACTCCCCCTCCAGTTGTCAGAGGTCAGCTTTTCTCGTGATAGGTGCGATGGAATCGCAGCCGAAACCAGCCAGCCCTGACGTGCACATAAAATGCACGGCCAGGTACCGTGAGCAGAGCAGAGCGGAGACTTGCAGCAATGACCCCTCTCCTGGGGACTGTGGAGGGTCTTAGAGCACTGAACTCTTCGAAAGGGAAATATGAAGAGCAATGTTTCTTTTCATAGTTGATTAAAAAACAAACAATAAAAATAAAGACCTAGGCTTTATCGAGTTACCAGTACAAGTACACTCGAGTCGTTTTATGAACTCCATTTCACAAGCTGTAAAAGTCTGGCATTCCACAGTCTTTGCCTAGTGTGGTTGGTTCTGCCCCGCAAAGCCCACAGTGACCCTGGCTCCTTCCAACTCACTATTTCACCAACCTTACGAGGCGGCCCTTGAACTCAAGGTATAAAATGGTAGCATGTACATAGCAGGTGGAGAATCGAAGGCCCACCATCTCATGGGATGATTCCCTGAAGGTGCCACAGGAATCTGCTTTCAGTAAGTCATGTGGCCGCACCTACCTCCAAGAGATGCGGGAAAGACAGTCTTTATCAGGGCTTGCTCCATAATCGGCGATGCCAGTGCAATGTGAAAATGTGGGGCTCCTTTTACCAAAAGAGGGAAAAACAGTGTTGCTAAAGATACTAAAATATAAAGTTTTTCCTTTGTCTGTAGTCTGTGTTTTGATTTGTCATGGTGTTATTTTTTTGTTAAATGTTCTAAGTAAAGAAAAATTAAAATTTGAAATTACTAGCATCATTTTATTATTATTCTTTCTGTTGTGCAATGTCTGTTTTAAATGCAAATGTAAGAGTGTTTCAGTTTTATGCAGAAACAATACAAATTCCACAATTTGTATTTGGTAGCTTATACATGTATCAGCATTTATTTCTTATTAGAACAGTGGAAACACTGCACAAAACTAGCTCAACTGTGTTTTATTTCCCTTCTTGACAAGGTACATATTCTGCCAACCCTCTTTACCCTCAGCTTATTGATAAGTAAGGAAGTACTGAAATGAAAGCATTATCTTTCCTTTTCTTTCTGTGTCATCACTTTCCCTGTGCAGTGGTTGATTCAACCGGGAGTTAACACAAGGGTATGATAGGGTTCTCTGGTCATTCACATTTCCTAGAACTCCATTGTGTCCTTTCTGTCTCTGAAGCAGATTGTGGCTTGAGTGGTAAAGTGAGGCCTCAGGGGGGACTGTCAATATACCCGCTTACTCAGTGTCTTAGTCTGTTCGGGCTGCTATAACAAAATGCCACAGATTAAGCAGTTTATAAGCAACAAAAACTCATTTTTATTTTTTAAAATATTTTTAAAAAGATTTTTATTTATTCATTTTAGACAGAGGGCAAGGAGAAGGAGAAAGAGAGGGAGAGAAATATCAATATGTGGTTGCCTCTCACACACCACCCTATTACAGACCTGACACACAACCCAGGCATGTGCCCTGACTGGGAATTGAACCCATGACCCTTTGGTTCACAGGCTGGTGCTCAATCTATTGAGCCACACTAGCCAGGGCAAAAAAAATTTATTTTTTACAGTTCTAGAGGCTGAAAATCTAAGATCAAAGCACCAGCATAGCTGCATTCTGGTAAGGGCCTTCTTCTTGGTCTGTAGCTGGCACCCTTTCTCTGTGTCGTCGGGGTGGGAGGGGCAAGGGAGCCCTGAGGCCCTTTATAAAAGCATTAATCCCATTCACAACAGCTCCACTCTAATGACCTCAGCACCCCCCGGAGGCCTCACGTCCTAATACAGTTCCATTACTTGTGGGGTATAAGGACATGGAGCTTAGGATTTGAACATACGAAGTTTGGGGAGACACAAACCCTCAGACTATAGCACTCAGTCATAGACATAACAAATACCTTTGAACTTGCTTGGAGTCTTGCTGAACTCCCACACCTCATGGGTCCACAGAATTCTATGCTCATGAGGCACTGTGAATACTCTGTGCAAAGAGGGTGCCAAGGAATGGTGGACACATGTACCATGCAGGCATTTTCTCTGCTTACACACATACTCCATCATCCCATTAGCCTTTGCGTACAAAACACAAGTTCAACAATGAAGTTATTAAAAATTTCAAGATGGCGACAGTAGAGAATTAAACCAAACGTGGGGTCCTTCTGGGTGTAGGGCCTGTGACACTACACAGGTTGCATGTCCTTGAAGCTAGCCCTGGCCTTTACTCTAGCTGGCTATGTGCCGAGAGAGAGAGAGAGAGAGAGAGAGTGAGAGAGATCCAGTCCTTATTATAGGACACGAATTTCATCATGGGGGTCAACTCTCATCACCTCATTTAAATCTGATTACCTCCTAAGGGCCTCGCCTCCTTAGACCATCACACTGGGGGTTAATTAAGGCTTCAGCATAAGAATTTTGAGAAGCACACACACAAACAGTCCATTCACCTGATACTGGTGTTATCCCTTTTTTCCACATGAAGAAACTTGGGCCCAGGGAGGTGAAGAAATGAGGTAAGGCCACACAGCTAGTGAGTATCAAGGTCAGCATTTGAACCTGTGTCTTCTCATGTTAAGGCCAGTTGCCATAGTGCTACAGCACACTTCACGTTTATGAAATAAAAGTAAATCATGCTTAACAAAATACAGTAGAATGAAAATTTCAAAAACATGGATTTTTCTCAGAGGATATTAAAGAGAAGCATACATTTTACTTAAAATAGAAACATAGAGATAGCATGTAAGTATTGGTTTAATTTTTAAAACAATTCCACGAGTTAGGAGTTATCATATGCCCATTTTATAGATGAAAAAACAGAGGCTCAGGGTGGTTAAAGAAATTGTCTAAGGTTCCATAGACAGGATTATAACTCTTACAGCCTGACTGCAAAGCCTGAGGTATTAACCACTCCTCTAGCCTTTGAGTGAAATTCATTCCTTAAGCAAGTGGCGTGAACTGCTTACGGGAAGCCATTTAATGAAAGGAAAGATTTGAAATTAGCATAAGATTTTTAACGTAAGTATTCTCCTGATTAAAAATGTTAATTTAGTGGTTAGATTAAATTCTTAGAATGGTATCCTTTATCTACAGTCAAATGGAAAATTAGAAAATAAAGGGAACTCAACTTGGCTATAGTAGGGGGCTACTGCATATTTGTATCTCCGGAAAGAGGAAGTGTACACTCACACTCTCCATCACTACACAAATGAATTTTCAGGAAATAAGGGGAATTAGCTACCAAAGGGAGTAAACTCAGTGGTAGGCTTTGAAGTCCTAATAAATGACAGAGATCATAATCTGTACATACAAAGTCACCCAGGAGCACCTTTTACTAAATCTGGGCCACGGCAGAGATGACTTGGTGACAGTTCCCGATGCTGTCAAGCCAGACAGAGTATGGACAGGGTTCAGATTGTGGGGTTAGCTTGAAAACAAATGCCAGGATGAGCGTGTAACTCTGTTTTTAGCAAAGAAGTCATTGGGCTTGACAGACCCCCCCAAATATCAATCATTCAATTAGGCTTCCTTAGGAAAACAGTGTTATGATTTTTGCAAAGAGCCATTTTGAAGTTAAGTAGTTTTGGCTTAAGATTTGAAAATAAGTGCACATTCTAGATCAGGAGGTCTTTCAGAGCTATTTGCAATCCCACAAGACCCCTAGAAGGGAAGTATGTAGGACCTTGATTTTGTTAAAAAATATATATTTGGCTTGAGGATGGAAAAGAGAGAGAGAGCCTGGGTTCTGACTTCCTAGTTATGCAGCTTCTCTCTGGGCCCAAGGAGGGTGGTCAGTGCCAAGACCTCGGAGGCCACCGAAGATGCCCTCTGTCTTCGGGTTTGGAATTTATTTCTGATGTTATGACAAGAACAAAAGAGCCACGCTCTGCATCTGGCCTGGAGCTGCAGAGCTCCTGATGGAGCGAGGAGTGGAATTCGTGTCCTTGAGGTCCATCCCCAAAGCCTGAAGTTTTCCCTGGAAAAACCTCATTTTATTTAACAACACTTTAGAGAGTTATTCTCTACGAAGGCATCTGAACCCTTCCTGAACCCATTGCTGCTTCAGCAAGCACTGCCACTTGGAGTGAACGAGTTCCATATGTTTACCACCGTGGTGATAGTAGTTATTCCATCCATTCGTCCTCCAGTTGTCTCCTATATGGAAGCTGGTTGCTTTGTCTCATCAATAGTTCATTTGGTTGCCACCACATTTGCTCACCTCATTGCAAGGGTTTGTAAACTCATCTCAGAATTTGAAAAGGGGCAGCTTTTGAGATGCAAGTTTTGCTGAAGAAGATTGGGTAAACATTCTGCAGTGATTGAAGATCGTGGCACCAGTAAATTAGCTTCAAATGCATCCATTTTATAATCTGTTAGATGAAAACAAAAGCTTCACAGGCTTTGAGAGAAGAAGGTAAAACATGTTTCAACTGCTAGATAGTGATAAGCAACAAATATGCCTCTCATTTCCCTCTGTTTTTTTTTTCACTAGGTGGTTGGGCATTTTCTGGAAATGTAGTAGTATTTCATCATAGTCATGAACTCAAATTAGGAAAGATACTAGAATGTGCCTTTGTTTGCTCAAGTGAATTTATTCAACGATTAGATCTTGAGGGTTTGCCAGAAAATGCCACTAAATTTCAGCATAATTCCTCTAATATGTTTTCTTAGCTGGATATACAGTTCCACATTATTATCTTTTACTCAATGATACAGTTTAAATTCTAGGACACCAAAATATTTTATACATGATTTCTTCCCCTTAATTATAAAATAAACAGATCATGTTCTTCTACCTAAAAGTTCTTTTTTCACTTCTTTGTGTTTTCCTTCACAATTCTATGCACAGGGGTTAGCTTTTTATATTTCTGCTATTAAATCTTATTAGAAAATTTCATTCTGCAAACTTTCATTTACCTCCTCTGTCTCTAGATATACTTATGTATGTTTAGTTATCTCTGTAGATGAAAAACTGTATTAATGTGTTATATATGGTACAAAATGTACACAAAAATACTAAGAGAATGGAAAAATGAAATAACATTGTACTTCATATTATTTATTCATAATACAAACTTTCTTTTCTTTTTACATTAGTAATAATATTTTAAGAAGAGCACTGAGTTTGGACTTACTTCATTATTTACTACTGGGACAAAAACATTCAAACATCTGGTTATTAGTTCAGTAACTTTACTGCTTGGTTTTAGTAGCTGCCTTGGCTGAAAAAGGCTACTCCATCTGAGTACATGGAACCATATAGGAGAAGCTCTGACTGCCTTTCTCAGTCGTTGTACCCTCGGGTCACCCTCCTCCATCAATTTTGCAGAGATTTGTATTAAAACTTGGCAACTCTGAATCTCCCTTGATGCCTTTCAGTTGATTTTTTTCAAACTAATCAGGTAGGTTACATTTTTGTACGACTAAAAACTGCATTTCATGCAATCAGGTAGGTTGCATTTTTGTATGTCTAAAAATTGTTTAAAACTCTTCATTTGTAAGATTTCTTAATCAGATTTAAAAAATTTAAGTTTTCTCTATGTATACAGTAGGGCTGGTTTTATCTGTTGATACAATTTTTGGTAATAAAATTACATACATGTCCAAATATATCTTTTTCAATAGGATCTTGGCATTGCATGAATTTCATTCTAAAAGCAATTGCTTTTTCATAAATTGTTATAAGGTCACAGATTAACCATGTTTATTTTGCTTTTAAAACCTTGTCAACAAACCTTTGTACTTTTGGCTTTGTTATTTTTGCTGCTATTGCTGATTTATGGTTCTTTTGCAGGAATCTTTAAAAATGAGTAGCTTTTTCTGTAGAGTTAGTTTAGTAAAAACAGGTAATGCAATCTATAAATCCACTTAAAAGGTTGTTTCTAATATACAAAATATCATAACTTGAATGAAACAGTGAGGGTGGTGAGGGTGGTGCCGGCTACCTTCCTCACTGAGGAGGGGCCTCTGTCCTCAGGAGCTCTTAAAAACCCAGGTGACCATCAGACCCTTAGAGGGAGGGAGTGGTGAGTACGTGGACCCCTGTAATCTATAGTAAGCTCCATAATACAATACAATATAAATCAAATTAAGCCTTATGTTCAACATATTGAATATATTATTATAATAATGCTAATATCCTATAATTAATATCAAATATAAACGTTATATTATATTAAATATAAGGCTTAATTTGATTTATATATAGTAGTATATATTCTCTATATTATTATAATGTAATATATAATATAAATTAATATATAATATATACCATATGTTCAACATATTGATTACATGATGATAGGTTAATATATTACTGTGAACTATATTATAGAATATATTAACATTGGATAATATTTTATATTGATATTATACTTATAAATATATACAGAGTGAGACAAAAGTAGGTTTATAGTTGTGAGTATATGAAACAGTTTCTTGAATTGTTATTAATTGTATTATTTCCAGACAAACAGGTGTAAATCTACATTTGCCCCACCCTGTATAATACTTAATAACACTTAATATAAGGCTTAACTTTGTTCTTGATTTTTAGATTAAAAGTATTTAAAAAGATATTTGTAATATTAATTTTTTATTTTTTTTGGAAGCTTTTAATCCATAGTAGGAGACACATAAACAAATAACTGTTCAACATGTAAAATGCTATATACGTTCAAAAAGAATGCTATGGAAACATGAGTTTAGGGAAGGAGAGGACAGGGCAGTGGTCTAGTTCTGGAAATTCTGAGGGGAGCTGCATTTGGGAGGAATTTGAAGGCAGAATGGGAATTTGCTGAGTGGGACAAGGGGACAAAGGGCGTTTAAGAAGACGCGAGAAGACAAGAGTGTGCCTAGGAGACACTGCGGAGTCTGCTGGGCTCGACTTGGAGCACTCGGTGGAGGGTTAGACGTGGGACTGGAGAGGTGCGGGGCGGGGGGACCCAGGCTGTGAAGGACTTTGTTCTATTGGCAAGTGGGAGCCACTGGAGATTTTACGTAGAGGAATGACCTTTTAAAAGGGTGTATTTCACGTATAAATCATAACTGATATGGGCTTTTGAAAACAGTTATATTTTTGGCAAGTGTGCATAAAATTCTATTCAATCTAATTTAGCAAATAATTACTAACCATATTCTGCATGACAGGCAGTATCCCCAAGGCAATACAAAGGTATATCGGCACGTGGTTTGCTTGGGAGAAGGAGTAAGCTGAATAGTTACAACTAAATACACAAATATCTGCATTTGTCCTTCAAAATTATGGTGTCTTTGACCTCTGGAACAAATTAACACCAGTATTTAATAGTTAACAACACATATTTAGGCCAAGTATCCAAGCTAATGAGCTCTACTTTAGAATAGATTCCAGTATGGATTCCCTGTGCTGAAGGAATATAAACAACCTAAATTTGTATGTGTCGATGCAGAGTGAGAAATCTGTGTCTGGTCTGGCTTTGAGAGGAGAGCTTCTATTATTTGTGTCATTGCTTGGCGAGAGGTGCCAGGGTGCCTTCTGGGTTTTCCACTTAGGACATGACAAATGTTTGAAAAGGTCCTTATGTTACAGGAAATAAATCTTGACAAAATTTTATGTTTGAAAATAAAAGTAAAATATGTTTTTAAGAACATTTAGAAAAAAAAGAAAAGTATAAAGAAAAAAATTCAAAAGCATTCCAAATAAGGCTTCTCAGAGGTGACAATGGTTAACACTTTATATAATCTCCTAAATTTTTCTATGCCTTTACACAGTATATATATTTTCAAAACTAAAGACATTCTATATATAATCTTTGCGTTCTAGTTAAAAAATTTAACATAATGAAGGTCTCATGTCATGAAATATTCTTTAAAGACATTTTTAGGTGGATGTACAGTTCCACAGTTGTACTATACTTTTTTAAACCTCTAGTTTGGGATATTAGGTTGATTTCAATTTTGGGGGCATTTTTTTCTTGTAATCACAGATATATTTTTTGGTACAAATCTTTTACCCTATCTCACATTATTTATTTTTTTAGGATCAATTTCTAAAAGTGATTTGAAAGACCTGAGATCTGCCAGAAGTAAACTGTTGAATATTTAGAGTGATTGAGATTGTTCTTCACTTTGGCAGGAGCATAGGGGGTCCTCTGAGTGCTGAGGAGAAACATAACTTCTATTCATTCATTCCTTCCACAAGTATTTATTGAATGCCTCCTCCAACCCAGGCTATGCACTAGTTGCCAAAGGGGCACCAGGAAGCAAGAGAGGTGTGTTCACCCCTCGTGGTAGTGGGGATCTGGAAAGGTAGAAATCACGGACCAACTTCTGGTTTATCGATTGGGAACGGGAAGTGGCTTGCCTGAGTTTACCTAGCCAGATGTGAAAAGCCAGGAATGAAATATGGGTTTCTCTCTCTTGGAGTCCAAGCCTCTTTGCACCTCACCAGCCATCTGTTTCTTCAGAGTGATTTGGGACATCAGTTCAGGGCAGGTTTATGGTCTCTTCTCCCCTTGTATTGGATCTAGCTCTAGGAAAGGTTGGGCAGTGAATGGGGCCCAGTGTATCTGTGTGACCCTGATCTCTCCCTTCTGTCCCTCTTCCCCTCCTGAAGTCTCCTAACCCCCTCTCAGGCACCCACAGACCTCATAATCTTTTCTCATGACTTGTGGAAATGTGTTTTCTGAGAAGAAACTGGTGTCAGTCATTCAGATCTCAACTTAGATGAGTTAAGACACTGTGTTCCTTCTCCTAGGGGGAGTTAACTGTGAAGGCATTGAAAGATCTCTTTCTTATTGAGGAACACCAAACTTTGTTTCCAGTGGAGGCATTTTGGGCATCAGGGAGCAGATAGGGCAGAGGTGCCCCTCCTCCACCGGCCTCCAGGCTCACAGCACAGCTTTGTATGTCCTTTCCACTTTGGTCGGTTAGCCCAGCTCCACATTCTCGTACAAGAGGGAAGGCTGGTGAGAAAGTTGAGGACATTGTACCCACACCTGGGACTCACTACCAGTAGATTAAAGGGGCTGCTTTGCGGATAGAGCTTCGTAGACAGGAAAACTCCATTGCTAGGAACCCCCTGTCCTCCTCCCCAGCCCTGCCCGGGAGGAGTGTCTCTGCTAGGAAGGAAATTCAATCAGTCTTCCAGCCACCAGAATGGAATCTGGATGGACTATTTCCTCTTCGGAGTCTGTTGCAAATTGTATTCCTCTTGCATGTTTGAAGTTAAGAGTCACAAATCATTTGTATTTCCCCTTTCTAAAGGAAAGCCTGCCACAATACTTACCTCACCCAGTTCACTGACTTACCGAGGGCTCACCCCTTCCTGAAAACACTCTAAATGACTTTGATGGGTAAGTATCAGACTCACACACATATGTAATAAAAGCTTGGAGAATTCAAATTTCTAGTTCATAGAAGTGGGGGGGGGGTGATTTTCTCTCTGAGCCTCATAGTTTCATTTTTCTTGATTAGATTGAGGCCAGTGTGAGAATGGAAAAAACCTATCTTCACACAGGGAAAGAGATGCACGTGGGCCAAGGAGTGGAAGGGAGTGTGACACAGAAAGGACTCGCACTGCCAGTCAGAGAACTGCTGGCAGCTGAACATCAAATGTGAAAGAGCTGTCAGTTTAATGTTTGTGATATGAAGATCCCTCACATTTCTAACTGGGTATTTAAACTTTGGAGTGGTTTGAGTTACAGCATAAGGAGAAGATGGTTCTAAGGCAGCTTTGATACTCGGAATAACATTTTCAATTGTTTTTCCATTTTAAAAACTGTGGTAAAATATGCAGAACATAAAACTTAGTATCTTAGCTATTTTTAAATGTATAGTTCAGTGATAATAAGTACATTCATCTTGTTGTGCAAGGATCACCACCATCCTCTTCCAAAATGTTTTCGTCTTGCAAATATGAACCTCTCTACTCATCAAACAGTAACTCCCCACCCTCCCCTTCCCCAGCCCCTGGAAGCCACCCTTCTTCTGACTGTCTCTATGATTTTGACTACTCTAAGTACTTCATGATTGGAATAATGTAGTACTTGTTTTTCTGTGACTGGTTTATTTCACTTAGCATAGTGCCTCAGAATTCATGCATGATGTAACAGGTGTTAGAATTTCCATTCTTTTTAAGACTGAATAATATTCCATTCCAGGTCTGTTGGAAAAAGTCCATCCATTGTTAACACAATGGGAATGGTTTATGTTACATCATTGTAACCTGGCAGCCAAGGAGAGTGGACTGGAATGAGCGTGCATGAACAAGACTTCACTGTACTAGTCAGAGGGGGTGGTGGATGCCATTGAGTGAGCATGTGTACATTGCATTCAAAATGACTGAGAGAGTAGAGCAACGAATCTGTGTCAGATTTTGTATTAAGCGTGAACATTCCTCCATGTAAACTATTTAGATGATTCAGAAGGCCACAGCTATGGGCAATTGGTGATTGACAGCTTCATCAGGACAATGCACACACTCATGCATCACGTCTCATGCAGAGGTTTTTGGTGAAACACCAACCCAAGTGACTCAGCCCCGCTGTGGCCCAGATTTGGCATCCTGCAACTTCTGTTTTTTCCCAAAACTAAAATGACCTTTGAAAGGGAAGAGATTTCAGACCATTGATGAGATTCAGGAAAATACAACAGGGCAGCTGACAGCAACTGGGAGATCTGTGTGAGGTCCCAAGGTGCCTACTTGTCCTGTGTACCATGTGGAGAGAAGCAGGGGGAGGGGAGGAAGTTCAAAACCAGAGCCTTTAGCTCAGAAACTCAGTCATCTGAACAGACTAGACAGGAAGAAAACTGAGGTTCTATAAATTAATACATTTAAAGTTTGTTTTTCTCTAGTGCTACCCTGCAAGGGAGATCATGAGGGGTAGGAAAGAAAGACACGGCAGTTCTTCGTATCTCAAGTAGTGTAGAAAACACGTGACCCCGCTGCACAACTCTCCTTTACTCCAGGTGTCACCATGACCTGCACTACCAAAAAGTGCAATCAATTAAACCACCATTAATGCTATTACAATGGGTTTGGGGTGTAGGCCGGTAATATTCCTCCAATTTGTCCTTAAAATGAATGGGGGCCATGGAAGTGAATGCTCTGTGGTTCCAAGGCTGGAGGGGGCGTGTGGCTCTCACTGGGAGCTTGCCCTGGGAGTGGGGTAACTCAGGAGGCAGCACAGTGGGCTGGGTTCTGGGTAGAGCCCTGCACGTTGTTTGAAGAAACTGGTGAGAGGGAGGTTGATCCAGTTCACGTTTTCCCAGGTGCACTAAAGCAAAGTGAATTTAAAAATGCAGGATGGCACTGGCTTCCCTCAAATTTAAATTTTAATAGTCAGTTAGCTGTACTTTTTAAAGTATTTTTATTCTGAAAACAAATTTTCCACAGTAATTCAGTTTGTTTCAAACCAAAAAAAAAAATGAACTCATTTATCTGGCTTTTCTACAATGGACAACTGAAACATTTAAGGCAAGATTCATTTATTCACCTCCATTTGAGAGTGGAAAGAATGTGCCAGAAATCAGGTACTGATTAAGGGTAACAAAATATGGGGGAGCTTCTTTTTCTTTTCTGTTTTTCCTTCAATAGTTTCCTGTGTAAAAGCTTTACAATACTATGAATATTTTATAGTAAGACACTTTCATTTCTGACTCTTTAAATAAACCTCTTTTAAACTTAAAGGCACACCATAAAGCTTTATGCATTTATTAAAATATACACATTTTGGTAAATTTAGAATTTTCCCTTAGTATCTTGATAAATCAATATATTATCAATACCACAATCAATTTCAAAATAAAACATACTCCATAACATATCTGCATATTATTTCTTTCTTCATGATAAACTACAATGCCCCATTGTACAGTGCACCAATGGGAATTAAAAACCACAAAACGAACAAACTTTAACGAATACAGCAATTTCATACCAATATATATATATACATATATGTATCAGAGAATGACACCAGAAATTACCAGCTGCAAAAAGCAAGTTGTACTTCTCAAGGACCAAACAAAAATGAAACAAGTTAGTAAAATTTACAAGCTGTACTTATAACTTTGGATACGAATTAAACAGTAACCTTTCTTTTCCACAGTGAGAAAAAGCTAGAATGTCGAGTCCTGCCGTTGGGTGGTGTGACTACATGGGCTGAGAACAACACCTGCTCTCTCGAAACCTGCAGCCCCGCCGGGTCGCTCGGACAGTTGAGGTATTTATGTGCCATCGTAGCATCAATAGTGTCTTTGCTTTGGAAAGTGGGGCATTATGATTCTCGCCTTCGGGAGCGTGAGACAAGTGTATCACAACTGCCAAGATCAGTCAGGAAAAGGGGGCAAGGAACAGTCTCTCCATCCCAATATTCAAACCAACACAACCCTTCATAGTGTGCACTTCCTGAGAAATTTACACAACCCACAATCCCCTTCAGCCAATGCCACTAATTCAATGTCAGGAAGGTATAATAGCAAAGAAAATATAAAAAGCATGGAGGGAGTCCCAGATGAAAAATCCATGTTGCCCCCATCTCCTAGTTCAGATACAAAGCCATTTTCTTTTCTTTTTGTGCCAAAATGCACTGAAAGTTCTTAAAGAGAAAGAAATTAGAGCTACCTACTTTCCGAAGACTTTAAGTCCGCAGCTGTGTTTGTGGAAGCCCTATGTGAGTTGTAATTCCATGCATGCAGAAGACTGTTGAATGATTTCTAACACTATTTTAGTTGATATTGCAGAATATAGGGTCATTTTTGATAGGCTTCAAAACTTCCACTAATCCCTTTTGAGCTTTAAGTCCTAAAAAAAGTTTTTTTTTTCTTGGAGAATTAATTTTGGCAAAAGGCTACAGCTTAGGTATTTCAGAATGATGCAGGCTGAACAAGAAGAGGGAAACATTTTAGATGGGCAGTCACTCCTGAGGAGGAAAAACAATCACAGCAGCCTCTTCTGTAAAGTCTTAGAGAAAATACAAGTAGACACAGGCTTAAGAATTATGTACATGAAGGGTTTTTTTGTCACCCATCACCATTCCAACTGAAAAACATGAAGCACACTCACTCCATGGTGAAGTAGCATCCTGGTTCCTGCTTGCGGAGGGGCTGGCCGTTGGGATGCTGCTTCTGCACGTGCACGTTTGTTTAACTACCAATGTTGGCTCTCTCACGGGGGTGGGGGGGCCATCATGCTTACCAGTTGGCACCTTTCTTTCTTGGGGACTTCAAAGGGCCCAGGAAGACAGACAGGTCCTCAGCATCAGGGAGGTGCTTGCATACCAGAGAAACCTAGGTTTAGCAACAATTTTGGATAGAAACACTCTCTTTGACTAGTCTTGGTCCAAATGGCATGAAGATAGAGGGCCACCGTGTAGCCCTAGGGGCCAACTTTGGGGTATGAGTTTCCTTGCACCTCCTTCCCTGCACGAGTAAGACATTAAGGCCACCTGTGGACTGCTCACTAACCTGAAGGCTTAAACCCAAGAGTGGACCATTATCTGCTGCCTAGACTCAGTGAGCTGACCTCAGCTCTGGCTTCAAACTCATTTCCTGATATCTGACTTCTCCACCCAACAAGACATTCCAGTCTGAGATACAAGATAGGTAAACCTGTGGTTGGCCCTCCATGGGCTTCCACTGACGTCTCTGGGCCCTGGTAAACCCTGGTGGGAAAGGCGATGGCAGTACACCTTAGTTTTTTAGGCCGGTTCTCAAACTCCTTGAGCTCAAGCTGAGTAAATCTTAAGCTGAGGTGTTACTGTGTAGATAAGACAGAAATAAAAACTTGTTATGTTTGGTTGTTTAAACTTATTGTTGAGAATTTTAAAGTAGCTGCAAATAACTTTGTGTTATCTGTGCACATGTTAGATGCCCACACTTCTCCGAGGTTAATGCTTTAGGTGTGGATGTTTTTTCCTTTTAATATGTTAGATCAGCTTGGAGTGTGTATATGATTTGCTAGCTCCTTGCATAGGCAGAGGGAGTCACTGCCCCAGCTTCTTAAAGTTCAAATCTCCCTGATTCATACTTTCATCACTTCCCCAATGCCTCCCCACCCAAGCAGAGTCAGCCAGCTCAGCTCTGCTTTCACGTCTGTCTGTGGGTGAGCCCTAACCTGCTTTCTCAGCATGATTTCTTATGTTTCATACACAAATCATGCATAAATCATGAGCTCTTGCCAAACTAGCTTCTTGCTTTCCCTTGAAGGAGGCACAGTATAACTTACTAGTTAGGAGACACCCATCAGCCAGAGTCTATACCCTATTCATGCTGATCTTCCACTCTGCAAGCCTTTCTTCCACTTCTACCTGGCAAAATTCTGCCCACTCCACAAGCCCCAACACAGGGGCTACATTGTCTGTGGTCTTTCCAATGGAAGGAGGTCTTTTTCATATGCAAACCCCCATTGCACATTATAACTCCTTCATCTCACATGTCATCTTCACTATTGTTCTTTATCTATATATTCTGTTTCCCCTATTTCTTATGCTATAGCACATAATAAGCACTCCATAAAAATGTGTTAAATAAATTATTTCATTTTCCTTTCATTCATCCATGTGTCCATTTATCCATCTAGCCATTTGCTCAATCATCAGATATTTAGGGAACATCCAAATATGCCAGGCACATGTACCTGGTAAAACCCAGGTCTGAAGCTTATCTGTGGGTTTCAGTGATCTATGCTATTGCAATTCTCTGCCTTCATGAGGGGAGATTTACTCATATCATACAGGAGTACTTCTTCCTGTCGCTACCAACAATTTTATTGGTTTTCAAGTTGCCCCTCATTGGAAATTAGCATTGCATATCAAGGTTCTGTCCTGGCTGGTATGGCTCAGTGGATTGAGTGCTGGCCTGTGAACTGAAAGGTCACCAGTTCAATTCCCAGTCAAGGCACAGGCCAGGGCACAGGCCAGTTGGGGGCATGAGGCAATCAATCGATGTTTCTTCCCCTCTCTTTCTCCCTCCCTTCCTCTCTCTCTAAAAATAAATAAATCTTTAAAAGGTTCTGCATTTGATTACTTAGCACAGTTCTAGCTTTGCCTTATCGTTTTATCTGGCCCCAGCTCCTCTCTTCTTTATTTTGGGTATGACATGTATTGTAACAGCTGCCTCAGATCCTTTTGAAATGAGACAGAGTACCAATAAATGACACCAGTGAAAAAAATCAAATAATTGGTCCCAAACTACAAATTCACATGATGTAAACTCAATGGAAGAGCTCTTGCTATAGGTAAGAATGTAAGAAAATGCAGGTCTTCTTTGGACTCCTTTCAAGGGGGCTAAGTTTCTGTGGGTATCATTTACAAAGGGATCTTTTCATGTGGACTCAAAAATGAGGTTTTAGGAAAATTGTTGGGAAACACTAATAAAGTCATTCTAGTGATTATCAGTATTTGAGAACTGCATTGTTGAATCTGGGACTCTTTCACAAAGGCCGGGAAACATGAGGAAAAATATGTCTATTTACCTTAAACAACTTTTTCTATTAGATTGACTAATGTTTAAAAAAGAAAAACAAGTTTACTAGAAAGATAATGAATTGATTTGAGATAGATAAAAAGATCAAAGCTTAAAAAATTATAGAGCTACTGAGTGGGAGAAGTGACCCCTGAAGTGAGAGGGGCTCGTGGCATCCTCAGGGAGTCAATGGCAGTGGTGTTTACCAATGCTTGTGCTCTCTTTCCGTGCTCCAGAAATTGCATACAGCCGCTGCCGGACTGTAATACCTCAACCTTTCTAGTGAAAGGAAGCTCTTTCACCCACAGTAAGATTTTGTTATTTTGCACTAATATTTTCCTCTGAACATTTTTAACAGATACAGTCCCACCCTATCTATCTGGATATATCTCAAGCTTAAGAGATTATATTTAAACTAGGAAGATTTGTTGAGTTCTAAAACCAGTTCAAAACTTCATTCTTGCAAAAAATGCTGATAACTCATTTACAATTAATCCCCAAGGGTATATTTCACAGGCCAGGTGCCGTATCTTTACGGTTAAGTTTAGGAGAGAGAAAAATACAGCATTGCCAAGCATTGCATTAAAATGACAAATGATCTCAGAAACCCGAGTTGTATACAATTAATATAAAAGCATGAAAAAGATCTAGAAAATAGTAGTAATTTGAATTTAAATGACATAACGTTGGCTACGGGTATGATATGCAATTGATTTAAAAGCCTATTAAAATGTAGTTTCAATTCACCTTTTAAAAAATACTGTGTTGAAGCCCAGGGCATCAACCATGGGGACCTGCCATGTTCGGCTGCTGTATCTACAGTTATCAGACTCCGGCTGCTCGTTTTCCCTGTACCGTGAGCCTCCAAGGGCAGATGTCATTCTTTTTGCATTTCCATCACTTAGCGCTTGGTATATTCTCAATCAGGGTGAGCTGAGGGGGAAAAATGGACTTCTGCTCCCTGTTCATTATCTTACAGCCTGCCAAGATGGCTCTAGCCTCAACCTCTAAGACAGGATAGACTGAAACATTTGTTGATGGATTCTGGAAAATTTTTGGCATAGTGCTAGACCCAGGAGAGGGAGAATAAGGAATTTGGTATTTCCCCCCTTTCAGGAAATTCTCCCAAAGATTTTAGCTTGGCCCAACTTGTGCTTTCATGTGCACCTGTACCTCCCTCAACGCGGCACTGAAATCCCTGTCACACAAGAGTAGAATTTACAGATCGTGAGTTTTTTTCCTGCGACAGATTGTCTCACCTAGCTTGTTTCAGAGAAATTCCTTTAAGAGCTTCTCTGATGGACCAGATTTAGAGCCTACCAGGTAGATATCTCTCTGGGCTTTGGTGAAACTGCTCTGGGAAATCGCAGGAAAAATACATGTCCGGAGGTGAGCTACCCCACAAGAATAAGGTTCAGAAGGGAAATGTGATCTCATGGAATGCAATTACCTAAGAAGCTGTGCTTCAACATTTTTGTTTTCAGTGGAGTGCCCACCAATCAACTGGGGGCATATCTCAAAAAACTACAGAATTTATAATTTTAGAAATCTGAAATTGAATTTGCAATGTGATCTCAGTGGCTGGGTCACTTCTCCTTGTAAAGATTTTATCTGATTATAAAACAAACAGCCTCCTTCTTCAAGGCATATTAGCGCCATGAAATCATGCTCCAACTTTGCCCCCTTCCCTTATATCAGCAGGAGCTTAGAGCTTGGTGTAAGAGAAGGCTTGACAGAGAGTTAATTTCTGCCAATGACCTTCTGGCCTTGACTACAAGAGATGGTTATTTCATTTTTTCCTGGGCATTTAGTAGAACTTTGATGGTGCTTCTCACCACATGACTGGATCTGCGTGACTGCTTTCTGGTGAATCTGAAACCTTAGGGAGAATGGTCTCCAAGTCCCTGAATTTTGCTGGATCCTCAAGTTACAGTTTGCAGACTATGAGAATGTTCGTGAATAAAGAGAAGCATGCATCTTTTCCACGGATTTGTTTTTGTGAGATTTCAGGACAGAACACTGCTTGCTGAGGAAGTGCCAAGGCCACCTGCCCACCCCGGCCTGGGGAGCAGCTGTCAGCCTGCGTGCTGAGCACAGAGCCTTGCCCTGTGGTCTCAGGGGCTGGAATGCTGCCTGTGCCCACACCCACCTGATTTGGCACATCTCCACCAGGGGCTGCAGCCTCAGTGTGGTCCGAGAAGTTTCCTCCTTGCTTCTTGGAGTATCAGTAAGAAGCAAAAAGATTCAACCAGCAAAGCAAAAGCCTAAGAAACATTTGCTGCCATCAGCTCTGATGGTTACACCTAAGATAGACTTTCTTTTACCTTCTTGCTTGGGTTTTCTCTCTCTCTCTTTTTTTTTTCCCCGCAAGGGGACCAGTAAGGAGACCCAGATTAAACCCTTTGACAGAACTATCCTGAAGAGCAAAAGTAGCAAATGACAGGCTATTATTGGGGACTGACTTTGGGGAAGGCTGGACTTTTGAAGTGAGAGGCAAAACACGTTTTCACCTTCTAGCCCACAGGTAAAGTTACTGAAAATAAATCACCACCATTTCTACATATTTCTTGTGTGTTTACTCCTACTCTGGAGAGTAATCTAACTCATCATTTGCAATCAGAGCTTCCGAGTTCTGTTTGTGTTTGCTTTTGCTCTTCGCTTTGCTACTTGTCCGGGTGTTTTCCTTCACATCTGACATCTGTTGGTAATAGAAGCCTTTGTCTTCAGCCGGCCCGCCCCAGTTCTCCTGGCTCTCACCCTCTGTGGCGTAGGAGAAACCCTCCTCCACGGAGAAGGGGTCGTCCACGTCGTAGCGCTGGTACGTGCTTTGGTGCAGGGCCTCTTCTCGGGCGGTGATTTCCAAGGTGCTGTTCCAGATGCCATACCCAAAATAAATGAGCATACCTGCAGGAGGGGAAAGGCACAGGTGAATAAGCAGCTGCTTGGAGACTCATGGGATGAGTAGGGCGACCCCTCTCAGTGGGGCAAGCAGAGCTGGTGGTAGATGTGTTTTCTTTGGTCTACACCATGTTTAGAAGAGACAAAATTAGATGCCATTTAAAAATTGGGCTATCTTGCATTAAGCAACCCACATGTATAGCTTCCCCTAAAAACGTCAGGAAGGCTGACAACACTGCATTCACACTCCTATCTGATAACTTAAGCCTGGGGCTGAGAACTAGCTGACAGGTTAGACAAGATATGGGTTCTCTAGGTCACCCCGGTCCTCACCTCCCCTGTTGACCTCCAGCTCACTACATTCTGAGGTGTAGGTGCCAGCCAGGAATCTGCATTTTCTTTTCCCTTGGGTTAAACATTTATGGATCAGTAACAGCGTATCCCCAACATTCTCACCGTGTGTTGTCCTATGCCTTCACTGTTTACTTTGCCACTTAGCAACATGCACATATTATCCTGCAATTTCTCTGGCCATGTTTCACTCACCAAACACATAATGTGTTACTGCCACACAGGTCTGTCCACTCTCTTCCGTGGCCTCTCGAAGTGCCTAGTCCATGCCACTGTTAGGGCTCCTAGCTGTTTTGTGATTGATTATCTGTATAGTGAGGTTCTATTTTATAGACTCGGCAGAAAACTGGCACTTAATACTTCTTGAATGAATGAATGAATGAATGAATGAATGAATGACAATTCCTACAGGCATGAAATATCCAGTGCAACTTTTTGTTTTGAAGCCACTTCATGCAAAGGAAAGAACTTGTCTCCCTAGTTAATATGTAGCATTAACATTTCACTGCCATCAGAGTTTTTTTGAAATAATACATAAAATACTTTGAAAGCCCCCATTTTGTATCTGGAAAAATGAGAACCATAGCCTTGGGAGGCCATGAGGGCATGATGATTAAGAGTGGGAGCTGTGGATTCAAATCCTGCCTCCACCACTATTAACTGTATAGTTTACTTAGCCTCTTTGTGCCTTAGTTTTCTGTAAAACCACAAGGGTTACTGTACCTATCACATGGGGTTGATGTGAGAATGATACCAGTTAGGCAGTAGTTTTCAACCATGGCTGCACCTGAGGGTAACCTGGGGAGTTTCTGAACCACCCTGATATCTAAGCACCACCCAAATATCTAAGCACCACCCCTAGAGAATCTGGTTTAATTGGTCTGCAGTGTGACCCAAGCCTAGGTATGTGTTTTAAAGCTCCACAGGTGATTTCATTGATCAGCCAAGTCTGAGAACCTCTGAGATCAGGAGCACAGAGCTCCTGATACATGTATTCCACTGCCAACTCTGGCCATATTATGGTCTGGCTGTTGGGGACCCTTGGTTATGCAGCCTTCCAGGCCCTGACACCCTCTTCTGAGGGGCACCAGTCCTTTGACTTTGCTGACCCTGCAGGCGTCTGCCGGGCTCTTTGCTTGGAACAGCAAGGTCGAGCCTGCTTTCTGCTCTGGTGCTTGAGAAATCCAGCTCCCTTTTGCATTTGAAGTGTGTCTGTTTAAGCTTGGATTTCTTTGTACTTGTCTCAAATCACCCCCCAAGCCCCGTGAAATCAACTTTTCAGCAGCCAAAGTAAGCAGAGATTTATAGTCCTAATTGGTAATAAATCCTTTAGTTAATCATTTGCAGATGTAGCTATTATTCTCAAATCCTGACTTTATTTTTCTGAGCAGGGATTTTTACTTTTTCTTGCTTGAGGGTGCGGGTGGCCACGGGGGATAGTTACTATCCTTGGGTAGCATGAAGCATCAAATCTCTTAATAAAGGAGAATGCCTCTGAGACCTGAGAATACATTTCAGGAGACGAAGTGGAATTAGCAGGCACACTCCTCCTTTGCTCAAGTTTGCTTTTTTTCCCCCCAGACATCCAAGCAGGTGCCAAATCTTGCCTCCTGCTTCTGCTTATTATCTATTATATCAGTTCTTTCCTCTCTGATCCCCTTCTCCGACCTTATTTATTTCCCTACTGAACCGAATGCCATTTTGTTTCTTTTCACACAGTCTCTAACTCCCCTGACACTCCTCACCTCATTCAAGCACTGGTTTGACGTCTATTCCGACAGACCATCCCCTACCTTTCATAGGTATTGGGGTGCAGGTAGATTGATATTTATGAAAATTCTCTATAAGTGTTGGTGTGACTGCTCATAAAATCATAGACATTCAGAGTCTATAGATCATCCATTTATTTGAATATCTTCATTTAACAGGAGACACAGAGGCTGGGAAAGACTAAATCATGTCCCTGGGTCTGAGAGGGGCAGAACCAGCATTCTGCATGGACCTAGAAAAGGCTCTTGTGTGTCCAGTCCTTCATGCCTCCCCTTCCATGGCTGGTTGATAGACTATACTTGTTGCAGTCAATACTTAGTAAGAGGTTTGTTTTACATTTGTTTTTTGGGAGTGGCTGAACCCAGAATGAATGTGTGTGTGAGAGAATGAGTTGACTGTGGTTACTTTGGGAAAGCAACCCATGGAAACCTGCCACATAAATATTTATGGGCCTTTTAGTGTTTTCTCCGAGCCCCCGACAGTTTCAAAAGTATGTCACTCTGTCTTCAAAAACACATTTCAAATATGAGTGCTGTGAACCAAGAAGTGACTGTGTGTGTGTGCAGCCTGCTGGAATAGTCAGCATTCTTCTAGGTCTTGGCTTTCTATCTGCCTTTACTCCTCTTGCAGCCCTGGAGTCAGTTCAGGAAAAGTGGTGGGCAGCAGAGAAGGTTTGGAGAAAAGAAAAATGGAGGGAGAAACAGAAGGGAGCAAATGAAGTGAGGGAGGGGAGAGAGAGAGGGGGAGAGAGGGAAGACAGAAACATGTACTACCATCTGTCACACATGAACAAGGGCTTTGTGTCGGAGGAGTAAACAGAGCTGCGAACAGCCTCTGGTGTAGGAGCAGGGCGCTTTATTTCTGCTGCTTCTTTCATTTGGCTGAAAGAACTGAGCATGAGGTAGTTTCTGAAAAATCTGTGGCAATTCTGGGAATCCTGAATCATCTGAACCGACCTTCACACAGCACCTCTGGGTGCTGAGTCTCTATAATGATGCATTTATGTCGCTCCTTTATCTCAGGGAGCTCTAACTGTTAGACAAATGTTATCTTGTTTAGACTCCTCCTGGCCCGTTGGGGAGCGTGTGTGTCTAAGGCTAGGATCATGTGCCTTTCACAGACAGGAGACCGGGCACAGGGCAAACAAAGCATTGTCCCCAGCAACGGGGTTAGTGGTCAGACTGTGTCTCCTGGGTCTCTGCATATAATCAGGGTGCTTCTATCTGTTATTTCTCCTGTCCACCAGGGATGGCTATTGGGTATAGATGGGTTGAAGAAAATTCTGCTTAACTTTTTATTTTGAAGAATGTCAAATATATGTGTGTGTGTATGCACACACATGTGCGTACACACACACAAGTGGAGAGAATAGTGTAAAGAACCCCAGGTACACATGGTAACCTCCCCTGACATCCATTCCCCTGCCTTCTTCTCTTTAAGTCATTTTGAAATAAACCCCTTTCACTCTATGTACGTATTTCTAAAATAGATACCTTTCTAAAAACTCAGTATTATTATACATCTAAAAACTAGTAATTCCTTAACATCATCTGATATCTGCTAGTATTAAAATTTCCCTGAATGGTTATGCATGGGGGGAAAACCCTTCGCCTTGTGAGGCTGTACGCTTACTCGGATGATGCTCTCGTTGCTTCACATAGCTTTGGATGCTGTTATTTAGGTTGTACATATTTGTTTTGTAAACCCTTAAAGCTGGCAAAGTTTTATTTCTGAGAACGCATTTTGTTTTGGCATAAGCCAGAAGTCATTTGGAACCAAGCCTTGAGAATAAGATGGCTAACTGAGAAATAATATTATTTCTCTATTTGCATATTTAATTCTGTTTCTTAAGAACTTTGATCCATTGCTTTGTAGTTACATACTTTATATCTATAATAAATGCAAGGCAGGTGTGATCTTGAAAATAGAAGGGAATCAAATTTTGTGCTGCGGCATACACACACACACACACACACACACACACACACACACAAGGGTCCTAGAGGCTCCCTTGAGGGGCAAGGGTCATTTTTTCAGTTGATGAATCCTGGTGGGAGGGGGCACTCCAGGCAGACGCTCGTTAGCAGCAGAAGTAGTTCAATATTTTTACAACAAACACGCTGTTTCGGGGCACATGGGCTGAATGCCAGCCCTGGTCAAAGGTAATGGCCCTGAGTCCTGTGAAAGGCAGTTGGCAGCAAAGGGAAATATTCAAAGGGAGGCTTTGGCTTCGTTTCCAGACAGAGTTCCCTGGTGGAAAAATGTGCCCATGAGAATTTCGGGCTAGACAAGATGGAGAGTCCTGCCTCCAGCCATTGAATGAGCTTTCTCTATGTAGTAGAGCACTTTGGGATCATAAAGCCCTTTATAAAAAAGGCATTTTCTCGTCCATCAGCCCAGAGAAGCTAAGAACTGTATAGTTAGTCAGTGATTGAAACGGCACTGAAACCCACATCTCTTGAGTCTAAAGTGAGGGCTGTTCCTCTCCCAAAGAAATGCCTTGGGAAGGTGCAGAGATGCCAAGCCTTCAGATGCTGGGGCTCCTCAGCATGAGCTGGCAATGCACCTGCTTGCTCTACTTGTGCTGACCCGCTCTTTGATAATTAAGGAAGTGACCCAAACCTACAAGTGAGAGGGGTGGGAGGAGGGGTCCTCTGGATCATGTGGGAGAAAACCTAGAACAAAAACTTAACTATGAAAAGAGACTGGGTGACCTGGAAATAGAAGATAACAGCAGATTTCCACTTCTGCAGGCACAAACTCAGGTTGGGGAGCAGGCCCTTGATCTCCAGAGCCCCTCCGGAGCTTCCTGTCCTGTGCATGTAGCTCCATGCTCCTGGCAGAGGAGGCGGGGCACCTGACCTCTGGCTGGGTGGAGCTGCCTCTTCCTGGGGAGCATTTTCCAGCAGGAAGCCCTGCCCGCTGCAGATAACTGAGGCTTTTTTATTTTTACCGCTCTGGGATCAACTTTCCAAACAGCGTTTGCCAATGCAGAAATGAAGATGGGATGCTAATGAGGTGTCCTCCCATCCAGCACGACCCCCACCTACTCCCACTGTGCTGATTATTTTTTACAATACCTCTACAAGTCCTGTTGATTGTAATAACAATACTGTTTGTTTAATATGGAGTGGCCAGAAAGAGCAGGTTTAGGATGGAAAGATTCTCTCCCTGGCCCTGCAACTAATCTAACATGAAGCCACATTACTTTGAGCCTCAGCTTCCCATCAGCAAAATGGAGCTGGGAGCCCTTATTTTATTTGAGGGGGATAATGGGCACAAGACAGAATGCATCTTGGTGAAGAATATTAAAAAATCCAATACTCCAAGCCAGCAATCCACTTCTAACTCAACAGAAACCCAAGAGAAGTGTGTCTGTGTTGTCACCAAACGCATGCACAGGAAGGTTCACAGAGGTTCTGTTCCTAACAGCCCCAGACTGGAAACAAGCTCAGTGTCCACGGACAATGGAGTGGATAAATATCCTGTGGTGTATCACTACAGTGCAAGGCTGGACAGCAAGGAGAGTGAGCAAACTAAAACCACAGGCAACAATGTGAGTGAATCTCTCTCTCACTCACAAACACACACACACACACACACACACACACACACAGTGGGGGAAAGAAGCCCCACACCCACTCTTTCATGGCTCTAAGTGTGTTCCAGGTGTACTGCACACCCCACTACAGGGTCTTCCATCTCTGCAATGGTCCTCTCTGCCTTTGTCCTCAGCTGCCCTGGGTGCAGAGCCATGGCCTCTCCCTGCCAAGTCCTCCCCATGTGTCTCCCTGTCCTGCAGAGCACCTCTGCCAGCAGGCAGCCTGGACCCTCACAGGATTCACCTCCACCCTCCCTCCTTCTTGGAAGCCCACTGCCCCTGTTGCCATCCTCAGGCTGGCCTTCGTGATTTTTCTTGCTCTTTTGATATTGAAAGTACAGTGGTTTTCTCCTCTGCCTACAGAATTTCAAACTTATTTATGGGACATCCCATCAGGAGTTTGTTTATTTTGGTGCCCTCTCAAGTCCAAGTTCATGGTCTCCGTCTTTTTCTCCTCATCACAGTGGCTACTTTGGTCAATCTCCAATAAGATTTCAGATAGCTCAAAGACTGTAAGTGGTGTCTTCTCTTCAGAATATTTATGTTTTAGTACAGGATATATGGGCTCCATTGCCCAAATTGTAAGTCCTATCTAGTCTCTAAATCTATAGACAAGAATTGGTTTTTCTCAGATGGACTGAAAACAGTTCAGATGAAAACTTGGCAGACCCCAGGTTAAGGGGGCTCACAAACTTACCTAATGGATTATTGATTCATATTAATGGCCTGTGGGCAACAGTTGGCCTGAGCGAGGCTTCGTGAAAATCCCATCACACAGTGTCCTCACTGGTCCCTCCTGCTTTCCTACCCCCTGAGACTCTGCCCAGCTCCTTGAGGAGTTCTTCAAAAAACTGCATCAGCAAAGAGAACAAGAGAATGAAGGCCACTTTGTGCTCATTTTGTTGGGATTACTAAACATTTGTTATTGAATTATTTCTCTTTGCTGAAGGAAAAGAAACAGGTGCCGGGTAATCTTGTTGAGACTTGTGCCTCATTGAATTCTACGAGTCGTGTCTTCTGAAGGTCAAAGCTTAGCAAAACATTGTGACAAAATGTTGTAATTAAGATTCATTTAGAGAGGGTTGCGTAAAAAATATATCCAAGAAGATTATCACGTTATGACTCAGACTAACCATATAAATCTTTTTGAAAAAGTACCTGATGTTTCATAAGAAGCTCCATTTAAAAATATCTCTACTGTTCTCCCCAGGAAAGCTATGCTATGAATAGAGATTAAGATGAAAAAATCTGACATTTTGAAGACTCAGAAGTTTAGAGGTGGGATATTTATTCTACAAGGTCATTAAAGATTTTATAAGCCAATTTGGGGTTGTGGGATGGATATATTTTATATATGCAAAAATTAGTTTGAAACATACAGGGGTTTGTAGTTAAATTATCTGCCTTGCTTACTAATATCTTCTTATTCTTTGCTCCAGATGAGTGGCTCTCAAGGGTGAGCATGCACCAGAGCCACCAGGAGGGCTTGTTAAAATCTAAACTGCCCTTGGAGATTCTGTTTTGGTAGCGATAGAGCCCCAAATTGCACTTCTAACCAGTTCCCAGGTGTTGCTGATGTTGCTAGTCTGGGAGCACACTTTGAGATCCACTGTTCTAGATCATGTTAAACATAGCTGCACATTAAGATGACCAGAGGGAGCTTAAAGAAATACCCAATATTGGCCATAGCAGACCAACAATCCGAAAAGCTCTGTGGTGGAGATCCTGGACATAGAATGTTTTAGAAATAACTCAGGTGATTCTGGGGTGCATATAGACAAAACAGACTCATACACCAGCCTTTGAAGATCTCGATACCAAAGCAGTTAGTAGCTTACAGCAGTTAGTGGGTGCTTGTTGAACTGGGGGCTCCAGTGCCCTCCGTCTGGCCAGCCCCAGGCTGCAGGGTGGCCTCCTCCCGCCGCAGGGAGTATCGGTTTCTGGAGCGAGCCTGAAGCTTGTGCTATCAGCAAGATTATAAAAGGCTCTCTGGGAGTTTTCTCGTGCCTGCTAACTGGGAGGGCAGCCTGAGTCAGAACAGGTTCATGCTGTACTTTGGCGTGTGATAGCTAGTCTGGGGGACAATGAATCATTTTAGATTTTTTAAAAGAAAGGCAGGATAGAAATAGTTCTCACTACTTTCCCCAATATTTTCTTCTCTAAGCCCCAAACCAGATCAAGGCTGGCAAATTATCTGCATTTTTACAGATGAATAAACTGTACACTGAGGCCCCAAGGAGTTAAGTGAACTTCCCAAGGTTACGAGACACAGAGGTGGCAGAGCTGTGATTTGAACCTGGGGTCTGAACCCAAAGGCAAGGGTCCCTGCCACCTCGCTGCTTTTGCAAAATGTCTTCGGTATCCCATAAACCCTAGATATTATGTCAGATCAGCTTCTTAATTTGTGGGTCCCAGTGCAAAATGCAACCACGGAGCCTCTTGTGAAGAATTTGAGAGGGCAGCAACAGGGCCTTCAGCCGAATGCAGGGTCCCGTCTGATGGCACAGGTGGTACGCCCAGAAAGCCAGCCCTGATGTTGTGTGTTAATCCACACAAGCTACATATCAAACATTCTGATCAAATAAAAAGGCCAGCTCAGAGGCACCCTGGTAGGGAGGTAGGAGCCCCAGATCTGAGCTTGGAGATACTGGGTTGTAGCAATAGCTCTTGAATAACTTCCTGTTATTCCTGTTGACATGGAGCATGCAATTTAACCTCTTGGAGGTTCAGTTTAGTCATCTGTGAAATTGGGAGAGGGAGAAGCGGGGAGGTGGGGAACTGTGCTAGTGTTTCTCAAACTGTAGTCAGTCATGTAGCACACCCTTGTGCGGTGGCCATGATCAGGGACTCTGGGCCCGCACGCCTGAGTTCTGATTTTGGCTCTGCTATATCCTAGCGATGTGACCTCAGTTGAATACCTCAGTTTCCTCATCTGTAAAATAAAGATTGTTCGGAGGATTAAATAAGGTATTACAAGTAAAGCCTCAGAATAAAGGCTGATATGTGGTAAGTGCTGTATGTGTTAATTATTACTGTGAATCATACAGCACCTGTGACAGGGCTAATGTTTTTCTTAATTTGACTCCCTTTTTAAATTTAAAAATAATCACTAGATTTATGTGAGTATGTGTATTTTTTCTAGTATATGTGAGCATGTATAATAAATATATAATGTTTTATAAAGTTCATTCATATACTCTCTAAAATCAGCCCAAATATTACCAATGGAATGGTCACCACACTGTGGGTAACACTAACCTAGATACTGAAGGCCCCTTCCAGCTTTAATAGTCTAGCAATGAATTAGTAAACCATGTATCTTTCTGTCTGTACCTTCATTCATTTGACAAATATATGACTAAAATATTTGTACCCACTTCAGTCACTCTACCCATAATAGAATCTTCTATTGCTTAGTTGCATGTTCAGTGAAAAAATGTTTAAACAGAGAAAAGAGATTGTGAATAAATGATATAAATGGTTAAAACCTGGATGAGTAAGTAGTGGTGTCCTCTGGAGAAATCCCCCTAATGTCTAACAAAGGATGAGACCCAGAATAGTGGACAATGGAAACAAAATGCTTATAGAAAGGCACAGAATGGCCATCAGAGGTGAGGGATCTGCTGGAGGACACTGGCCCTCTCCTTTGAATACTAGGTTTTTACCCACTTCTCTCTATCTAAACCTTACCTTATAGGACCTGTCCAAATTCTACCTCCTCAAAGTCCTTTCCAGCTGTTGTGACAGGAAGTTCCTTTGTTTCTCATCTGAAGAGTGCTTATAATCATAGAGATGTATTTATTAGGCACATGGTACTATATGTTCCAGGCACAGAGGACACGATATTGAACACCATATCCCTGACCTCGAGGAGTGGATGGTTTACTAATCGATGCGTCTCTATACTGTCTTGCCCAGGCTAGTTGATTCACGCATATTTGTTTTGCCTCTCGTTAAGGCAGGGGTTACTTATTCTATTACTTTCCTGTTCCTCAAAGCACCCAAGGGTCCTCCTTAGCTAAGTATTTGTTACCAGAGACCTTGTGGTTACCAAGCTGTATAACAAACATAAAAATAGTAACTGAAGAACTTTAAAATAGGCTTTACTTAAACATCCTTCTCAAGTTACCACTAGCACCAATCCCCAGCCATCTCATAGACATCAGTGACTGTTAAAATAGATACGATATAAATAATATAAATAAGTCACAAAGAAAAATTAGAAATCTTGGGAAAGATATAGATCTTCTTGAAGATAATGAAAGTGAGTTTAGAGAGAGCAACTCTAATTCACACCCAAAGCTGTGAACAGCTGAGGACCTGCCAAAATCCTATCAGTCACCAGCAGAAGAAGGATGAGGGTGTGATGGGTACTTCCCAAGGAATGTTGGATTGGTATATCAAAGGATGAAGAAAGGACCTTGGGAAAAAAGGAAAAGGTCTTGAAGAGTTTATGAAAGTCAATATGAAGTGAGGGATGTTAAATGGTGCCATAATGCAATTTTGTCAGGAAAAAATGATGCCAAAAAATCCACACTTAATTTATACTTTGCTCATTAAAAAATTATGGCATGGTTACTATTTTAATTTATTTTTTTCACATGTAAAGTACATTTTTTCATAATTTTTAGTTTATATGATAGAATGTCAGTCAACTTTTCCTACCCTCACTTTTACTATGTTACGTCCCCCTTTTTAAAATATGGATTCATTTAAAGTGGATTTTTTACGGTATTAATTATCCATAAGAAGAATAGAATGTCCAGTATTAACATTCAATGAAGTGGTGGATTGATCAGCATCATTCTTCAGAACCAACGACCAAGACCATAATAGGCAGAAAGAGTACAACCAGCTTTCTTGCCTCTAATGCAGAAAGCAAGGGTTCATAGATCCATAGAACCAGCCAGATTTCTCTTGGAATGCTGATGCCTTGTCCAGCAAGAAGGTAATTTTAGGATAAGCCTGTTCAATGCCTTAAAAAGGAACTCTCAAGGCTCCAAAAGATGTTGCTTACCCACAAAGCACCAGACGGCAAACCGGATCCATGTGATGGTGGAGAGCTTTAGCATGAGATAGATGTTCACCAGCATGGCAAAGGCGGGCACAAAAGGGAGGCAGGGGGCCATGTAGGGCAGCTTCTTGGGGTTCTCTGGCTGCTGCAGGATCACAAACACCAGGGCACTGATCAGCAGCACCATCAGAACAACCAGAAGGATGGCCCACCAGCTCTGCTCTGAGATGTAGTCGGAACCGAAGATGATGAAGGAGCAGAAGATGAACATGAGGATGAAGAGCAGGAGCACGCAGGTGGTCACCGTGTGCCCTGTCGCTGCCGTGGGCCGGTCCATTTTGCCTGGAAGGCCCAACCGGATCCTCATGGTGTAGTAGCGGGGCCCGATCAGCTTTTTTAACTTGATGAGATAAATGTTTTCAGATTCATCAGCTTCTATGCCTGTGGTCATGTCCACAGTGCCATAGTTGGGGTGGTTGACATTGTAGGTTGACTTGTCTGATTTCCCTATGAGCATCTCATTGTCTCCCAGTGATGGTAAGTTCTTGGCCCCACATGTGTTGGTGGCAGGGCCAGAAAACTCTTCCCCTTCACTCACAGGAGAACATACTTCCTTCTCACAGTCAGCCAGGATGCCCTCCTTCTTCTTTGTGTGCTCCTCAGACAAGAACTTGACAAAACCATCAATGTCACTTTCTGGTTGGTATCGAAGGAGCAAGACGCAGACAGAGACCAAGGTGTAGGCGAGAAGTGTGCCAATGGACATCATCTCTATCAGGTCTCTGAGGCTGACTAACAGAGAGAGGAGAGCTGCCAGGAACCCCGACACGACGCAGGCCACGACTGGTGTCTCTGTGTAGGAGCTCACATGAGCCAGAAACCTAGAGGGTGAGCGAAGCGCAGGGTCAATGTGGGCTACCGATGGCAATGGACTCTAACGCGACTTAATTCCTCCAGGCCCTACCCCTCCGACTGACTTCTGAGTTCATTGCTTTAAATAAAACTGACATTCCTACCCTGGGATTTGGTTCCTGGAATATAATTTAAAAAGAATTCACTTTTAATTCCTTGGTTTTGAGACCCACTTTTTATTAAAGTTCTTACTCAATTATGTGATGTAAAGGGTTGATTGAATCTAGGGGGTATTTCAGAAACCTAAGTGGAAATTCAGGCTTTGTGGAGAAGAAGTGCTAGCTGGAGAAGTCATACACCTGCTTGGGGCCCTCTAGACCTCGGTTACCCAAAGTGTGGCCCGTGCATCAGCAGCACTGGCGTTGCCTTGGAGCTTGTGATAAACACATAATTTCAGCTTTCACCTGAGAGCTACTACATCAGAATCTCTGGGAGTGGGGTTCAATAAACTGTGTTTTGAAAAAACCAACAAGGTCTGCCAAAGCTTGAGAAGCACTGCTCTATGGCAAAAGTACAGGGATGTAGCTGGTAAAATAGGACAGTAATTAAGGCACTCTAAATTCAGGCAGTTACCACCTGGAGACGATCAATAAGGGCGATTGAATGGCAGCTGCTTCCTTAGCAGTTCCTGTGGGCCTTTGGTAGGTTCTTGCTCTCTTTCTTATGACCTCACCTGCTCCCTCCTCTTCCGTTCCTCCCTTATTTTCAGGATTCTCACAAGACAATAAACTGTGCGTGGGGCCTCAGCATCTTTCCTCTTAATTTTCTTTGACAGCAGAAACACCCTTCGGGTATGGGAAGTTGTCACACCTCCACCACAGTCAGATTCTTCCTGATCTGTCCAGTTCCTCAAACACCACTGGGACCTGGTGATGGCTTCAGGGGTAGGTTGAGGAACTGGAGCACGAGATGACAGACGATGACAGAGACGAAGTCCCTGGGCTGGACCCCTCTGCACCCCTGAGAGCTCTGTGCTCTCCGGGGTTTACTTTTTCTCTTGTAAAATGGGAGAACATCTTCCCTGCAAGCCCTCACACGGTGGGCACCAAGAACCACAAGATGGGGCCACACCCCCTCTGTGCTGTGGCCAGATAGGCCACTTCACGGTCAAGATAAGGGTCTGGAACTATCACTAGACTGGTGTGGTTGAAAGTCTGGTCTTTGGAGTCAGACAATCCAGGGTTCAAATCCTGGCCCTTCCACTCAGAAATGGGGATTTGGGGCAAGGTTTTTTTTTTTTTTTTTTTTTTTACAATCATCTGCAAAAGAGTTATTGTGATGACTAAATAGGACACTGTGTGCAAAGCACCAGGGATACACAAATATTCAATGGGTAGCTCTCGTTGGTACTATTATTACATCCTGTTCAGAGGGTATTTATTATTCTCTCTTTGATTATAACTTCGAACATTCTCAATTTCAGAGGGGCCGTGTGGAGAGGGCCAGGTGCCAGGCCTCAGTTTGAGGGCAGGTCTAAGATGTCCTGGGGTGGGTTCTTCCTTCAGTAGGCCACTTGGTGTTGCGGTTTGGCACCCACTTATCTTTACAAAGGAATATACAGTGTCAAACAGGAGGGGGGTGGTTAGAGGAACAGATCAGTTTGTGCTAGATGGAGGTACCCAGAGTCAAACTGAGGGGCTGTTTCAGGGACTAATATCTTTCAACTCAAAACCTGTGTCAGGATATATGACAAATTCCACAGTCTAGGTGACAGGCATCGACATCAAAATTGCAGTCAGGCTGACAGCAGGTGACATTCTCCCTGTGCAGGCGTGGCAGAACAAAATCAGTTCCACAGAGTGTAACCCTTACCTGAAAAGGAGCCCATCGCCAGCCATGGCATAAATGACCCTTGGCATTGGGAAGAGGGAGCCCAGCAAGCTGACCGTCAGTCCTGCCACCGACCCAATGGCCACTACGAATTTTGCAGCATAGAACCCATGGGCCACAAACATCTCCATGAGTGGAGATTCCGTGTCAATGTCATAATATGGCACCATCAGAGTTAGGATCATGCTCACCTGTTAAAACAAGAGAAAATGTGGCTGGAGGTGGTGGACACTGACAGCATGGGTGAATGTTTCACAGGAGAGCAAGAGCACAGGGTGTGGGGTCAGAGGCCTGCACGCAGTTTGGATCTGCCACTTCTCGTCATGTACCTTCACTTTAGACCAATCACTTGGCCTCTGGAGTTCTTGGTCTCGGTATTTTTCTCCCCACATGTGGATTTAGTGGGCTAGACCAGACAATCTCTAGTATCTCTCAGTGGGCATTTCACATCTGAAGACTAAGTCTGCAGGGATTTTAGCCACAAGAAAGAGGAGCTAGTCTGACAGTTCAGTGAAGGGCAGACGTTACCAGGTGGGAGGAGCCAGGTGTGGCAGTGACTATGAGCACCCTGCCAACATGGACATGACCCTCCTTTCTTTTATACTTTCACGGTCCTACAAAGTCTTAACAGTACTCCACATCACGCCAAAGACCAGAGATCAAAACTCCAAAGATAGATGTGTAGGAGATCCATAGCCAATAAGCTGAAGAGACCCAGATGAGGACTCCTGTTTCCATTTCTTCCCTGTGGCTCAGTCCCAGGAGCCAGGCAGGTCAGCAAATAAATTATGTCACTGGGTGGAACCCAGTCCTGTTTGGGCTGTAGGACCACCATGGCTTTGCCTAATCAGGGATCACTTAACCAGGACTTGTCTCCTCCTTCCCCTCAGAATTGGCTGTAGGCAACGGAGCCACCAGTCACATGGTCCAGCTCCCCCTGGCCTGCAAAGGCCAGCGCTGGCATCGAGAAGGGAGTTTGGAGCCTGAAAGGGAGAGAGTGGTGCACTTCTAGATCACTTCCTTGCCTATTTCTCAGGAGCTGAGATCCTGCGGGGAAGCCATGGGCCACTAGCAGGACAGCAGGCGGACCACCACAGCCCGGCATTCAGCTCCTCTCCTCGGGGGGGATGGCAGCCTGCTGACCCCCACAGGACCAAACAGCTTGTGAGCATGGCAAAGACCCCTGCATTCTACACGAGTATTTCCCAGAAATGTCACTACTTGCAATGTCCCTTTTGGGAGTGGGGTGGGGTGGGCTGGAGAAGAGTGGGGTTGATCTTATAGCAATTCGTGTTGAGTCTCTTGCCCACATTGGATGAGGATAGGCAAAGAGTTGGTGGCTGCAGGGAAATACTCTGTAGTCTATAAAGTGCTATTCTGAGGAAGGAACTATGGTTATTAACTTCATTGTGTGTGCTGCAAGGGTCGACCCCTGGAGGAGGGGGAGGTGTGAGGAAGGAATAGGAGGGGACATGCAGTGCCGAGTGTGTTTCTGCTGCTCCCTCCACAGCACCGCCCCTCCCTGAACACTGTCTGCAGGGATCATCAGGATACAGAGAAGATAAAGCCACTTGTAATGTGTGTGCGTAGTGAGAGGTGGTAAATTTGGGCCTATCCACGAACGTTTGGGTGGGCAACTGAATTTCTATAAACCACATCCAAAGCTGCTCTTGTGTTTTCCTTTGGTTTCCAGGGCAATCCTGTTTTGCAGCTTGCTTTAATGATCAATTGCTCTGGCTTCTTTAGGTGGTTGCTAAAATTTTCCTTTTCCTGGGGGAGGGCAGAGAGGTGCATTTTGCCAGCTACGTCAGCAGGAGCCGCAGGGCTTACAGGGCGTACCCCAGCTGCTGACTTCTAATTGTGGTGACTGATGTGAGTGCGCCCCTCAGGGCCTGGGAGTATTTGTGCAACCACACACCTGTTGGCTTGTCAGCTGGTTCTCTCCATTGCTTGCCAGGGCTCAAGTGGGGATCTTGGCTGTGGCTGAACTATCTCTGTGATAGAAATCCTAGGGTGGGAGCTGAGAGATGACACAGCAAAAGTGTGAGGGGCATCTCAGGGAGCGATCCTGAGAACATAAGGTGGAAGGCTCCATTCTGAGGACCACGCTTGACAGGGAAACCCTAAGGGGAGAGCTTGAGCTCTAGTAAAAAGAAGCAACTGTAGAAAGAAATTGCACTTCTCCCTGGGAGTTAAGGGGAAGAGCATCCCCAGAGGATGATGTACTTCTCTCTCTCTCCCTCTCTCTCTCGACTCTGGGGGAGCCTCGCATCTCCACTGCCGGGAAGCTCCCAGAAGACAGAAGGGCATTGAGGAGGGTGCACAGAGGCCCACAATGCTTCTGCTCGCACACCCACCCGTTACTGCCAGCCTATGATCTGAGCTCCTTGGACGGCAGCCCACTCCCGGCACACCGTCCCGGGCAGCAGCGGATGCCAAGAGCCCCGATGTGGGGCAGTTGGGGATAGAGAATCAGAGGCCATGACTGAAGTGAGGGCCTGGGGCTTCTCCCATCTTCAGTTTGGAGTCCTGACTTTCATCTTGTCATTGGTAGGTGAGGACATACAGAGCACGGACACAAGCATACAAATGCTAAGGGCACAAGGAAAGGATCATTTCTGGCTGGAAGGGACCCCAGTCCCAGAGCCACATGCTAAGGTCAAACACGAAAAGGCCGGGAGGAGGGTCTTGAAAGCATCTGGAACTTACAGATACATATGCTGTCAGGCAGATGACCAGGGAGGCGGTGATAGCATAGGGGATGGACGTGTTGGGATTTTTGGCCTCCTCTCCAGTGGTGGCGATGATGTCAAAACCAATGAAAGCGTAGAAACATGTGGCTGCTCCTTGCAGCACCTGTAGGAATGATGACATCTGTTAGATTCAGAGTGCCAGGGCAGCACCAGGGCCCGACACGTGGTACCCACTGTTGCCCAATGCCCAGCAGTCTTTATTGAGTGCCAGAGGGATAACATGGTGGGACTTGTGCTAAACATGCCAGTTCTGATCTTCTCTACTTTCTAGCTATGTGACGTATTTCCTCAAATGCAAAATGGAGGTAAGAAGAGCTTTGCCGAAAACAAGCCATTCAACACATTCAAAGAATTTTTAGAAATAAGTGGGGTTATAAAAAATCACTAAGTTGGCCATCCCTAGGTCTTGGGGGAACTGACTGATGAACCATTCTATGCTTTTATCCAGTGGTTGTTGACCACAGCCAGGGGCTGTGTGTCTACCCCTAGGGGGTGTTTGTTGATATGGGGGGGGGTACTTGTGACTGCCACAGATGTGGGTTGGGTGCCTCAGGCATTGAGTGTAGAGGGCTCAGATGTCTGCACAAAGAATTGTCCTGCCCAAATTACCATCAGTGCCTCTGATAGATCATCTCTATGGTAACTTCTAGATCTCAAATGATATAAAGGATTCTCAGGTCTTCACATATTCTATTGTCTTCTATAAGAAGACAGTTAGAGACGGTTTGGTTTTCTTGCTTTTTGGGGGGGGCTTCAGTGACCTAGTTGGGCTGCAAGGAAGGAAAGGGTCTGAGGTCTGAGGTGGTGTAAGGCTGAGGAGGTGGTGTCCAGTGACATCTGCTGGATGTCTCTCTGTCAGGAGCACACAGGACTCCATGGGTGGGTGGGGTTTGACAAGTCAAGGTGTCAGTGAAAATCTTCCACTGAGGAGTGTGTTACTTTCTTCTGAAGAATCTACTGAAGTGCAAATAAAGCTTCCCCACCTTAGTATCCTCATTATTAGCTGCAAGTAAAAAATGTGCTTCTTTGAATGCTTGGGGATGTCCTCTTAGGAGAAGGTGAGGGAGATTTTTCTGGACTTGTGGGCATGGGGTGAGGCGACTTTGCAGCATTTAAGCTCTAGCCTGGGGTCCAAAAATGAGGCTCTTTGCAGACTGGGCCTTCTGTTTAATTTTGTGTACATTCAAGTTATAAGTGATGAAATTCAAAACATGTGCCAAGCAGATATCTCTCCCTAAATTTTCACTCTTACCATCTCCAATGCCTTCTCAATAAATAAAAAACAAAATATTCAATACTAGAACTTACAAGGTACATCACAATGTTGAAAATCTCAAACCTTCAAAAACAACCTTTGCTCGTCTGTGAAATGAGTTGGCCTCTTCTACAGTCTCTTCCATTGGGACTCTAATATTCCAGTTCCCTAGATGAGAGTTCTTATCCTGGGGTCCATGCAATTCAGGGGTCTGTGGGTTTGATGAGAAAATATGGCATCTTTCTTTTCACTAACCTCTGACTGAGTGTAAGCATTTCTTTCCGTTATGAATGGGGGTGGTAAACTAAGGAGTCCTATAACTTTGTCACTAATAGCAATCATTTTCCTACCACATTAGAGGCATTGCAGAGAGCTTAGAGTATCATTGTGCTCATTGTTATTTTCAAATGATGATAGTTGTTAGAAGTACATGTTAATATTTAATGTATAGTAAAGAAACACATTGTTATTATATCACAGTTTGAAAATATTTTTATAACTGTATTTCAATGGAATTCATTCCTTTCGATTTCATATGTAATTAGGTTATTCATCTAGACACACAATTCTCAGAAGGGGGTTACAGGCTTCGCCATACTTCCAAGGAGTCCATGCCTCCCTCCCCACCCAGAATCTAAGGATTCCTGGCCTATTTTAATAACTCAGGTAAAGAGAGCCCCTCAGTCAAGTAGCTCCATTGCCAGAGAGCTACTTTGGGGGAGAGAAGCTAAGTCCTGACTCCAGCCTGGCCAAGCCCTTCATCTCAGGGCATGGAAAATGTCTTTGGCCTTCATACAAGGAGAGAAAACAGATGTACATGGAAGCTCGCACGCTGGCTTGGAAATATGCTTGTTTTCACTTATCTGGAAAATGTTTCTGTTCTTTAAGGATGAACACATGCTAGGCTTGCAAGCTTGCTTAGCTGCCTCAATTGAGAAAAGCCTTGCTTTAAGGCAGCTTCCAGAAAACATGTCCTGCTTATCTTCCTTTAACACCTGTCTCCACACACCCCCCTCTTGTAAATCATACAGTGACCTGTTGTGACTGTCTGAAGGTGCATCACTCCTAATTAGGATGTCCAGGGCTACAGCTCCCTGCCTGTTTAGTGTGGTCAGTTCTGAGTCAGTTTAAAAGCTCGTTGATACTAGAAGAGCTCACTGTTGAAGAAAGGAGGTTGGGAGGGACCTAAACAAGAATTTTGGGGCACATCTACCCCAGAAAAAAGTGAGAAGTCTGTAAATCACACCACACGAGGAACACCTGGGGGCTGGGGATGTCTAACTTGAAGAAGAGAAGATTCAGTGGATATCATAGAGACATCTTCCAATTTTGAAGTGCGGGCCACACAGCAGTCAGAGGAGAGGTATATTGTAGGCTCCAGAAGGAATCTCAGAGCCAGGCATGTGGGCGGAATCAGACTTGGTTAGGAGTACAGACTTCGTAGATTGTCAGACCCAAGTTGGTTCTGCCACATACCAGGTTGATGAGCAAGAACAAGTCCCTAACCTCTTGAAGCCTAGTTTTCTTAATCACTTGAATGGAGATAGTGACAATACTTAGCTCATAGGGTTGTTACAAGATTAAATGAGATAATATAATACACTGCAATCCGAGAATGCAGTAATTGCTCAATAAGTGTGATATCTCACCACTAGTATTTTTATAACTATTGTAAGTTTTCCTAGACCAGATGAAATTGAAGGGCACAAAATTTTTTTTTCTCCTTAACCTTCCCCTCCTTCTTTTGCTTGTTCTTGACACATATTTACTAGCTGTTTCCATGTGCCAGGCACTGTGCTTGGTGATGTGGAGACAGTAATGAGCGAAAAGTACTCTTACTTGGCCTTGTGGGGCTTGGAGTCTCAAGAATACTGCACAACCCCAAATGCAGCCTTGACTGTAGTAACAAATTGAACAAACTGAATAAGGTGAATAAATATCAGTATATATTTTTAAAAAAGAAATGCTACTCTTTTCCAAATCAGTGAAAGAATAGATGTCAAATGCTGATAATGATTAGATACCAGAAACTGAACTCTAATCAAATTGGGAAGGGAGAGAATAAGTTTGCAAAGAGAATGTCTGTTAGCCTGAATTTGCAGATACAGAACTAGAAAACAATTAGGTTAAGGAAAGACCGGATAGACCAAAGGTAGGATGCTGGGAGGTTCCACTGCATTAGGCAGAGAACAGAATTTAACTGAGATGGTTCAAAGAAAATTATTTCAATGAGGGGATTCTAGCAGCTGAGGGTGGGAAAGAGTGAGGAGGAAATTCTCACCTTCCATCTCCGGATGATGCCTCCCACTGACCCAACAGGAAGCCCCCGCAGGGGTCCTCTGGAGCATGGGACAGTGTGCAGGGTGGAGAATGAGTCTCGGGAGTGGAGGCAAAGGGAGAGAAACCAGCACACCTGACAAGATCAAACAGACCCTGGCCTGACAAGCTATAGATTAAATATACAGATTATCGAGGGAAAGATAATAGAATTAGCAAATAAGGTCACCTTTTTACTTAAGTTAGTTTGAATGAGTTTTTCTTCCTTGCAAAGCAAAGGCAGGATCCATGAAATAAAACTGTGTATGGGTGTATCTGTACTCAAGTGACCACTAAAACTGCTTTCCACCTGACTCTACCTGGGTTCAGACCTGGCCACTGGTATTTGTGCTTAGGATACCCTTGCAAGCATGAAGGAAAGTGTGGTCCCTGGGGGAGCACCTGTGAATAAAATTGGTGGGTAGTGTGTATGCGTGTGTGTGTGTGTGTGTGTGTATAGATGTGTTATGTCATCAGTACTTTATCCTAACTTTCCTTTAATGGTTTACATAAATAAAAATTAGTATTGACTTTTTATTCTGATGACATAAGGGAAAATTGTTTTCCAGAGGAAACTTGGTGTAGCTGCTCAGCCAGGTGATCCAGCTCCGTCTGTGCCTCTACAGAGCTTCGTGGGGAAGCAGCACGTGCCTCAGTTGCTGGAGGACTGCTTCTTGATTACTTGTCTAAAGTGATGTCTTTAGTGGCCTGCTACTCAGTGTGAGGGGTCCCTAAAAGCTGAGCTCCTGTGCCTTGCTGATATTTGAGAGGCATTAGGATGAAACAGCACATCCCCCACCCCCAGACATATCATGCCTTAGCCAATCTGCCAGGTGCCTAGGGGATAATTAGACACTTTTATATAATTTGCTCCCAAGGTAGAACAAGACAAAACTACGACTTTGATAGCGTTTTCTACCATGCTCAAGATCCAGATACTTTAGCAGCCTGTTCACAGCAACAGTGGAATCTGCTAATAGGTTCCAACAAATGGATTCAACTGTGCAAAACATGGAAAAGAACTTTTTCTTTGTTGGAAGGCTGTCAGCATTCCCCACAAATACTTGCTATGGACCATTTTCCTGGGAGATATTTGTGCTTGTAGAGCATCTTCTTTGGTTAAAGAAAAGCCGTAAGATAGCATCAAGAACAAATAACATACAGGGAACACACATCAACAGTGATCAGGGGCTGAGGGTTTGCAGATGGAAGCAGGGGTTCAGCTGAGGGCCAGCAGTTACTTGATATAGGGAAGAAATGTTTGTTGTTCTTAAGCTCTTGAAGACCAAAGAAGCGTTTGACCCAGAACCTGTAAGTGAGTAAACCATTCCTTAAGCTATTTTCTTTGGAAAGAAGTAGCAGCAGCGGAGGAAGAGTAGGCTTCTGAGGGGTCCATGGCCAGAGGATAGAGTGCTCATTAACTCTTTCAAAGTATCTGAGACTTGTGTTTCAAGTCATGTAATGGTAGCCTTCTAGCCCATTCCCTACGCCATAGTTTCCTCCATCCCATCCTACCGAGAGCAAATGAAGCGGACTGGAACCCCGAACTAGTCCCCTCGTCCGGTAGGTCAGGTTTTCCCTAAGGAGTGAAGAAATTCATGCAACTGCCCAGTAAGCAACCCACTATTGTCGACAATTGTTAGATAGCAGAGTAGGGAGTGTGTTCATTAACGTGGTGGAGGAAATGCTCATGAGAAGGTGTCAGACCTTAAAACATTGGATCTGTATTCAAAGAGGTCTTGCTGGACTGGAAAAGTGACCTGAAACCAACGTTGAGAAAGAACAGGTCCAGGCCAGTCCGCCAGGGAGGAAATTCACTGTGCAGAAATCCAAGGCCAGGCAGATAGCAGAGCGGATGAGTCAGCAACATCTTCGCACTGGGATGCCCTTATGCTCGGATGATGCTTTTAGTCACGGCCACTGGGGCACATATTTGAACTTCCTGCAGGGAGAATGGATTTGCAGTGAAAAATCCAAATCCCAGCCAAACTTTTTTGGTGGCCAACAGCAAGCCTCCTCAAGGTAGTTGGTTTGGGTTGGAGTGAGGTCAGTGGCTAAAGGTGCAAAACAAGACAATTGGTCCCATGTGTCCACTATGGTGGTGGTGGGGTGGATAGTGAAGGACATAAATAAGGGCTTTGGCTCATCCAGGACTGGGATTGCCTTTCAACTCTTTTATGATTAATGCCTATGGCCTAAGCTTCAGTCGTTTTGATGTAAAAGTAGAGATCATTGTATTTATTTTTCAGTGCTGTTCTGAAGATTAAAGGAAAACCGTATGTGGAAAAGTTCTCATAAAGAAAACGTTAACTGTTAGGGATGGAATCTTTCCTTTTATATGGTAAAACTAAGGCTTTTATTAACAGTCTTTTCTTTTTTATTATTGTTTATTCTATCACAGTCATCCCAATTTTTTCCCCTTTGCCCTCCTCTGCCCAGCTCACCCCACACCCCTGCTCCCACAGTCAATCCTCACACTGATTTATGATCTTCATTTATTGCTATAAAAGTTGGTGAGAACCCAGGACGTATAAATGGGGAACCTCTGAGGCTGGCTTGATTAGCTTCTTTGATGAGGCAGACTCCTGAATGAGAAATGATGTGGAGCTCCCAAGAGGGAAAAAGGAGACCCCCAAAGAGAATGAAGACCCCAGGACACAGCACAGGAAGAAAGACTAAAACATTCATCTTCTCCAGCATGAGCAAAGGGTGTTTACAGGAGGATATGAACTCTGTCCAGTTGTCACATGGGGCCTGGTCTCAGTGTGTGCCACTCAGGTAAGCTACTAGGAAGATTTGAAAAATTGTACGTGATTCAAGTACTTAAGAAAAGTTTTTGGATTGTTCTGACATGAGGTCTTGGTAGACAATGCATGTTTGGCCTGAGCTGGTTTAATTATACTCCCATTTGAAGATAAGAGACCAGGCCATCTCGGAATCCATTTCCCCATTCCAAGACCCTATGACTTTAGGAAAGTTTAAAGGAGATAAAAATACATCATGTCAGATTAATTATCTTATTTAAGAAGGCTCAGAAGGGAGGGTCATCATACTCAACACACTGATGTAGTAGAAAAGGGTCTGGAGCCACACAGACCAGGGCAGAAATTTCAGTCCTGGCACCAACTAGCTAAGTGGCCTCAGGTGAGTAGCCCAGCCTCTCTGAGTCTTGGATCCTCAATCTGGAAGCTGGGTATAGCTGCACCTGCATTAGAGTTTTGTTGTAAGAGTGATGTGATATTCATAGAAAACAATGCATGAGTCACAGAGCACCTAGGTAGTGGGTAAATCCTAGCTTCTTCCTCCTGTCATTATCACTATTGCTAGCCGCCCAATGTATACATAAAGACATCCAAGATTTTATTCTCTTTCGCAAACATTTGGTACAATTAGTTTTCCCACTTGATAGCTGAGAAAGCCTGAAAGCACAGAAGTTAGCTATTGGCCAAAGCCTTAGAGTAAGTCCATGACCCACTAATTTCTTACATTGTTAACAAAATGGTGAGAACATTTTTTGTGTGCTATCATGGAAATGTAATTGAGCTCCAGAAAAACATTCTTTCTTTGTCATTCTGATGATTTGTTGTTTCTCTAATTTGACAGGAAAGGAACAATGTGTATCATAAGAAAATACAGTTTTGAGGATCTAGAATGGGGTCAGCAGTGTTTCTTTGTCTCTTCTGGTTTTAAGCAGTCTCAGGATTTATTCACTTCAAGGAGGCAGAATGAACTTTGTGGTTCTGTGGAATTCTTACAGATAAGCAGCAGACTAGAAATCTTGGCTGAAATTGCTTCCTTGCTTATTTCTCTGCATTGAACAGCATGGCATGGTTCAGAATAACAGAAGTTATTTTGAATTTTCTCCAAGAAAGATTTCTGGTCCATGAATGCCTTGAGGAAAACAGTCTAAGCAAAAGCTACAAAAGCAAAACTGGCGGAATCCTGGACTTGCTTCTGCCACCATTTTAGGCAGGTTTTGGCTCTTTCAGCCTCAGTTTCTGTACATGTTAAATGAGGGGACAGGACCTGGTGACATTTAATACCTCTTTCAGCTCAAAATTCTCTGATTTATGTTCTACTATTTTAAAAAATGGGCTAGCAAGTTCTACCAATTAATCCATGAAGTGAACATTTTTAATCATCCTAGAGAAAGAATCCAGGTGCGACCTAGAACTACCTGTCACTGGGGTAAGATCTGAAAATGTCCTTCTGGTCCGGCCCTCTCTCCTTCCAACCCCCAGACTGCACCAGGTGGACTTGTCTGTGTGAACATGCCACTGGAATAGAATTTGCAACCTGCACCTACTGGGCCCACTCAACTGCCTTCAGACCCCTGAGGGACTATCCACCTTGGATCACACATCAGGATTAGATTTTGAAACTGTTTGTTCCCTAGTTCCATACCCAGGAAACACACGCCCCTTCCCCACCCGTCCACTCTCCTGGCTTCCTTTAATATCTTGTTTGTTTATGGACTGACTGTCATCTGAATAGACTACGGGGAGATTCTATGGGTTTTGGAGTCAGATAGTCCTGCCTTTGGGTCTGTTGTGTTTACCTACACTGTATGCTTAGTAGCAAGCCATCTGATCTCTCTGCATGTGAGTTTTTTCATCTACAAGACCAGAATGTAAATATTTTCTTACAAGTTACTAGGAAGATTAAATAAGCTATTACATGCAAAGCAATTAGTAGGAGGCATATTGCAAGGGACCAACACACCAAATCTACCATTGTTATCTATAAAATAGGATCTTAATAAATGTTTGTGAAACAAATAAAGTAAGAGCCACTCTTCCAGAACATTCCAATGAAAAGTGAGGAAAAGGGTGGCATGAAGATCATGAAACAGAGCAGCATTTTTTTAAAAATATGGCTCAGACCAGTCACAGGATGGAAGGCAGAACTCACCCCTGACCAGCCGTGGGGCAAGAACTGGCCTTCAGCCCAGTATTTCCTATTGATGAAGAAGAGGCCTGCAATCATGATGAACACCCACACTGCCAGGTTCAGCACGTTGAGGACGTTGTTGAAGCCCACGGAGTTCTTCACCCCCAGCGCGACGATGATGGTGACAATGACTGCAATCACCAGAGCCAGAAAGTCTGGGTATGACTCTTCACCTTTACCTAGAGGGGGAAGACATGAGTTAATAATGTCCCGAGGGATAAAAGGCTATGCAAACTCCCAGCCCTATGCCAGGTCATCTACACTCTGCTCTGAGAAGGGTGGTCAGTTTGGCACGGCCAGAGGAGAAACTCTATGTGTATGTGTGTGAGTACAATGTGGTTTGTAAGTGTCTATTTGCACATGTGCAGGTTTTAGTATATAGGTAAGATGACCTGGTATCCCGGACTGAAAATTGGGTTACATGGTAGGACAATCGCAAGAGTCCTACGGAGCCATCCTACAGAACATTTGAAGTTAGGACTGTCCTAGGATATTTGGCATGTAGATATAGGTTTAACATGTTATTTGAAAGCTGTTTTATCTTCATTTTTGTTTACTTTATGGCCCAAAAATTTTCCTTTCTATTCTAGCAATGTTTTCATTATTAGAAAAATTTGAAATGTATGTCTTTGAAAACTATTGGAAGAAGGGTGTACTTTCCATTCATGTGTATGTGGTTGCAGAGAAAATGACCAGTGAACACGCCCTGCCTGCTAGGCCTTGTCTGTTAGCCAGTGGACTCCTGCCCTCTATAGAGTGGAAAAGGCACAGCCTCAGTAGCCAGGCTCCCAGATTTCAGCTGTATTTTCGCCCATAACCAGAGAGGTCAAATTAAACTAAATTTCTGTTAAGCACACAGTGTAAGCAAGCACACAGGACCCAGAGCCAGGACTGTCTGACTCTTCGGGCAAGTGTCTCATTTCTCTGGACCTCACCTGTAAAGTTAAGGGCTTTGGTAACCTGATTTTGGAGGACACTTATAGACCTAAAATTCTATGAAATCAGCATACGAGGAGATGGGGTCTTCATATATTTTTATCTTCTCCTGGAATCTGGATACTCAGCATTTTTGTCCCTTCTTCAGAGACAGGGACACTGGAGTTAAATGACTTGCACTGAGCCCCAGAACTAGTCCCTGGAAGTTCTGGGGCAGGACCCCAAAGCTTCCTCAACTAACCTCTAGCTTCCCATGAATGTGAAAACATAAAGTCAGACATAAGGGTGGAAAGTGGGTGGCAAGTGATGGACAGAGCCTGAAGTCTCAAAGTAATTGTTACAGGAGCTTCTTATTATTTAGTATTCACTCAGTTCCATTACCCAACCTTGACCTCTGCTAGACTGGAATCTATTTTGTTCCATTTTAACAATGTATATTCTCATTTAAGAATTAATACTTGTTATTTTATGAAAATTTTAAGAATCTGCTGAGGAAACCACTGAAGAATTTCTTTACAGTTCTTACTGCATTGGTTTTATTTTTATATAGTTATTAACACAATACATGTGTGATTTGCATCCTTTGTCACATGCCTTGCATTAAAAACATTCCATGTTATTACAACAGTGTTCCTAGTCATTCTTTTAATTTCTAGCTATATAATGTGCTTCCACAATTTACTTAGTCATTTGCTCCATTGTAGAATATTTAGGCTGTTTCTAATTTTTTGTTATTATAAATAAGGCTGTGATGAACATCTTTTTGTAGAAAGCCTTATGGAAATTAGACTGATTTCCTTAGAATAGATTCAGAAGGGAAGAATTACTTTGCAAAAAAAAAAAAAGAAAGAAAGAAAGAAGGAGACACAGTTAAGGCTCTTGTTATGTTTTTACTAAACTGCGTCCTGAAAGGGGATCGCATTTATTTGGCTCTTCAGGTCTGTAAGTTGGGGTGAGAGGGTGTGGCAGTCTCACCCAGGCCATTGAGGGTTCCCACGCTGTTCACCATCCAGCGGCTGAAGGTGTGGTTTGCCAGCGAGTCGAACATGCTGCTCAGGGCGCTGGCGCCGGCTGCAGTGCCGATCAGGTACTCCAGGATCAGGTTCCAGCCGATGAAGAAGGCCACAAACTCCCCGACAGTGACATAGCTGTAGGTGTAGGCTGACCCTGTGGTCTTTGGGACTCGGACTCCAAACTCAGCATAGCAAACACCTGCACGGACAAACACATGTGGGTGGGGAACTTCAGGAGATGAGCTAAGCTCTTGGGGACTAAACATTTTGGGTAGAAAATGCTGGGAATCTCCGGGTTATAGAACAAATACAGAGAGTTTTATGTATATGAACCAATTCAAAACTCACTCCTGAAAACTTTTTAACCCAAATGACTGGAGGGCAATCAGAGCTAAATTTAAGAAATTATTAGAAACAGATCTTATTTATTTAGAAAAATTTGCATTGGTATTATGTTTTTCTGGCATTGTTCCTTAGGTGGTAGATATCCTGAGCGAATGTGGGCCTGACTCATTATGACCCCCACAACTGTTCGCACCAGGGTTAGATCATGTATAACATTCCTCCCTTTCATTTTTACATACTGCAGAAGATGCATCTCATTTGAGAGTGATACTTGGAGTGATTCGATATCTAGGGAGCTGAGAAAAATTTCAAATATAATAAACAACTAGTTATTTTTTGAAAAAAAATTAAATTTTTATTCATTGATTTGAGATAGAGAGGAAAGAGTGGTGGGTGGGGGGGGGTGCAGAGAGAGAAAGACAGAGAGAAAGAGGAGAGAGAAGTTTGTTGTTCCACTCATTGATGCATTTATTGCTTAATTCTTGTGTATGCGCCGTCTGGGGACCAAACCTGAAACATTGGCATATCGGGATGATGCTCCAACCAACTGAGCAACCCAGCCAGGGCTAAAAGGCTAGTTATTAATAAGGAAATTTAGTACATGCAGAAGATAATTTAATGAACACTTTTAGAGTACCTGGCAGGTTGCTAAGTGCTGGGAATAAAAAAAAGACCAGTAAGACACAGCCTTGCCCTCGAGAAGAGATGCCCCACAAAATCATCACACATGGCAGGCTTTATTCAGCTCAGTGATGGAGAAACGTATAGGAATGAGAGCAGAGAGGAGAGGAGTGTGCATGTGTTGGTCTGGAGGAATATGGAGGAATTAAGTGGACAAAGAGGCAGAACATGAGGTAAAGATATGCAGAGGGAGACAGTATGAAATATTTGAGTGGAGGGGAGTGTGTGTATAGGGGGTTCTTGGAGGGTCAGGGCCCACTTCAAGCAGAATTATTTGCTGAATCATAATTTTGGGAGATGGGTACCAAGAATCTGAATTTTAATAAGCTTGCTACTTATATTTGGAAAACATTCATATATTGCCTCATTCTTTGTTTAATGGAATTAGAGATCAAATTAGAAAGTGGCTGGGAATGCACCAGACTTCTGGGAGTTGGGAGAGTTTCCTACATTGTGCTGGGAGCTCTGGATGTGGGGCCAGTGGGCAGGGTGCCAGGTTGGAGGACAGATATAGGATGGGTTGGAGGAAACACAGCAGGAATGGGATGTAGGAGAATGTCAGAGGGAACTCAAAGCAAACTTCACCTTCAGTCCCAGTTTTGTTAACGGCCAACCCTGAAGCTCTCTCATCGCAAATCAGGGAACAATATTTCGCTCTTTTGTGAATAAAGATAGCATGTTTCTTCTCCTTTAGAAGGGGAGATATCAATGCAAAGAAGCAAAAATAGTGATGCCAAAAGCAGTGACACAGTGGAAGATGAAACACAGTGATGCAAGGTCTCCCTTCCTTCCTCTCAGTAACGTCAGTTGTCAGGGCGGTGTGTCCATACGGCAGGAGCTCTGGACCAGTTGGGCCGCACTGTTGTCTCAACTCTACCTTGGTCCTGTTCCACCTTTTCAATTCCATTTCCTTCTTTGTAAAAACAAAGGATTGGACCAGAATGCTCTCCGAAGGGTCTTCCTACTTCGCCACCCTAGGATTCTACCTGCTATATTAAATTTTGCTGCAAAATACACTGAGCATGATCTAAATTTTCTTTTACATTAATTACTATGCTGTTTGGTATTACGGAGATGCCACACGGGTTAGCAGAGCTGTTTGTCCCTACATTAAATGGCCCAGACTGCTGTTTATTTTGAGTTCCTATCTCTGCCCCTCTCCTTCCACTTTGTAGAACAGTTTTCCATCTCCTCGCTGGAGATCAGAAGATCAGTTGTTTCTCCTTGTTGTTGTCACAGAGCTTACCCTGAGGAGTCAAACCTCCTTTCTAAATTACTGCTTCTAACACTTGATGTTTGAATTGTTACAGCGAGTCTAGAATTAAGAGGATGTGGTCTTGGGAGGAAGACCTGAGGGACATTTCCGTGAGGAAATTGTAGGGTGTATAAGCACCAAGTATGAGGACTAGATGACATTTTCTTGCTTGGAGGACTTTTGTGTTTTTTTTCCCCTGAGGAGAGCTGACTTCACACGTACAGAGTAGGTTGCCCTTTTAGCACAGCATGAGGAAGGGATTAGGGGGCAACTAACTTCTCTTTGGTGTAGGATCCACAGTTTTAGCCAATAACTCTTCTGTGTTGTGTGGGTGTCTTCTCTCCACCTACCTTTACCCCCTAATAAAATATAAGGATTATGAATGGAATTTTTCCAAGCAATGCTTTTGCAGCAAGCATAAATTTGCAAATTTAATTTGGAGAGCCAGTATTGTGGAGTTTGTGCAATCAAACATCCTCTTCTTAATATTTGATCTGCCAAATCGAATGTTAAAATACTCCGCTCACCATCAGAACTGAATAGCTAAGACATCATTAGGTCTTAGGGAGGGACCTGCCCCTTGCTGCCCTGAGTCAGAGGGTGTACAGTGCAAGAGCATGTGGGGTCTCAGCCATTCATTTCCCAGGGTCCTGCTTGGATGATCCTCAGGACCGGAGGACGGGGGACAGTGAGAAAGTCAATTAGCCACTAACCATGTAAGACATTTCCTCCTGTCAACAACCATTCTTTTGAACACATTGTGAAGGGAATTCATAATACTTTTAACCTTTCTCATTTATTTATATGCAAGAATCCAGGTTTTTAGTGGGCAGTAGAGAATATCTTAGTTGGCAGTGAAGCTAAGTGGTGAGAAGTGAGTGATTTCAACCCCAAATATTGTGTTGAAAACTGCAAAATGTTGTGTCATTCAACTGTTTTCAAATACCTGGTGTATAAGATAGACAAACTCAAGGGTATCTTTCTAGACAACAATAAATAAAAAAGACTGAAAAGGAAATCTTGATTTTTATCCTAGATTATGTAGTAACTGAGTGTCTAAGAACAAGTTACATCACATGGGAAAAAATGAGGGGCCAGTTAGGTAAGATTTAAGGTACCTCCTAGCGCTCTCATTCTTTGGCTTCACAGACTGAGTCTGAGTCCATGGGGGAAGCTCCGTAGAAAAGGTTCAAACCAATGGTTCTCAGCAAAGGGGGCACTGCCTCCTAAGGCTCGAATCCTGGAAATCTATAGGAGTGTCTATGATTCTGATGACAACTGTGGGCACAAGCTGCATTAAATGGACAGAGGACTGAACTGTTAGACATTCCACAATGTGTGGGATTGTCCCACAGAATGAAGCATTGTCCCATGTCTTGCATGACTTTTAAAGGTGCCAGTGGACAATCATGCAAGTAAAAACCTGTTTATTATTTCTGATCCTGAATTTACCCTCATTTACATATGAATAAAAAGCATCTTTTCCATACCTTATCAATGGTGAACTTGCCAGGACTACAACAACTAGGTAAACTGAGGCAGAGTTGTAATTTCTTTGTTTGAAATTTACCAAGAGTTGGTGGTCATTTTGGAAAAAGTACATTATACTAGGCAACATGACTATGGTCTTTGAATACTAAACAGCACACCAACATGAGTGTGCATTTGTATTGGTTGTGTTTTTAGTGGTTCTACAGATGCCAGCAAACATCTGATGATTTCAGTGGGTCTCCTAACGTACTTATGCCCCAGCATTCACACATTGAAATAGATATTTTGTATTAGAAATTGCTTTTCCTTCATTTATATTTCATACTCAAGGCACATTATATAGGAAGGTAACATTACCTCTAGTTTGTATTTCATGATAGTAAAGGAAGCATAGCCAAGTATTTATTACTCCAAGTTGATTTGGTGCACTGGGTGAAGAATCACTATTTTAAAGGAGAGATACATTTATAAATAATCCTTATTCAATTTAGTATATATTTAAAAAATTATTCCCCCAGAAGAATTTTTGGGTCACCTTCCTAATCATATTTGCCTGGGCTAGTGTCAAAGAGATTTTTTATTCCTTGGCTACCCATCAAGTGATTGGAGAGGAAGAGGCATATTGACTCCAAAAGGATAACTGTGAGGCTGGAGACAGTCAATACAGAATACAGTGTTGAGGTCCAGATAGCCATCAATGTGGGACTGTGTCATGCAGACCATGTGATGGAGGTTTTCCCACTGGAGTTGTTCAGAGATAGCAGGACTAGATCCTTGAGAAATACGGAGGATTCATTTCAGCAGGACTAGAGGAAATGAGTAATTTCTCATAGCTTGTAACTCTGATATCCTTTTCAATTACCCACTCTTTAAGTACATTATAAATGTATCCATGTTTTCATTTTGTCATAAACCTAGTATTCTACTTTTATTCCTGAAACTATTTTTGATTATATGGACACATTGCCAGCCTAAAAAACAGTCAGACTTACACATTGAAAAGAAAATTGGGTCAAGATATCAGGAGATTCCATATTTTGAATATTCTCTATAAGCCATCTCTTATGTACTCCAAGTGGTACATGATTTGGGGTTCAGAAAAATTCAGTCCCTTTCAATGTGAATTCTTTCCAACTCAGAGAGTCTATGGCTCTATCATATATCAGCATACTAGATCAGCCTCAGGTTAAATACTCCCAGAGAGCCTATGCACATTGTTGAACTTTCCTGCTGTGCCTGAAACTATGCCACACAATTGCAGAATATCACTACGTGTTCCTCCTCCTCTAATTTCATCCCTTCATTCACAGCCTGCCCTGGCGCTCCATGCCTCTCTTAGAACCAGGAGGCCAGTATTCTCCAACCTAAGAGGATATAAAGGAGAAAGACTCAGCTGAGAGTAGACAAGCAGCAGAGAAGGGTCTCTTGACTCAAGAAATGTATTTCCCTCCACAGTCCACCAAAGAAAGCCATTAGATAGATAGCTACTTTTTAAAAGTGTTCTTTCACCTGGAAAGGTTAAATCTAGTGGTTGTTCACACTTGAATGTTAATTTTTCTACTCAGATAAAGAGGTTTTCTCATTAACATGTAGTTTAGCTTATAGACTAATTTTCTAACCTACTTATCAACTAACTTACCAATTTCCTAAGTAGCTCCTGACTTTCCAATTTCCTTCCTTTATGTGTTGCATATTGTTAAGTGCCTGCTAAATTGATCACGGTCGTGAATACCAGAGACACACATAAGTAAGGCATGTCTCCTGACTGTGAAGCATCTACATTTCAATCAGGAAAGAGTTGAATAAACAGATGATTCCACATGGCCAGTTTTAATGCTACAGAGTAGTTATGAGGTGCCCTTGGAGCTCTGTGGGTCAGCTTGGTCCTTGGCAATATGGGTCTTTGGTTGATGGGGGAGCAAGGAGGAAGGGGCATGACTTTTGAGCTGCATCTTAAGAGTGAGCTGGGTTTTGCCAGGCAGAAAAAAACATGAGAAAGGATGGTTATAAGCAGATGAAAGGCTTAGCTGGGTTGACACACAAAGGCCACTTTAGGGATTGAGGAAGTTGAATCTGCAGAGGCGGACTGGGAGTAGGTCACTGAGGGGGTGGGTCCTTTTTTAACAGATGCGGGAATCTAGCTGAGAGGACTGGACAGTTTATCTACTTCTATAGTTTTAAACCTTTGTCTTGGTTGTAAAAGCCCCTTCGCACACCAAGCCTTATTTGGGAGCCTAGTACATAAAGAAGTAAAGGTAAGGTGGCTGTGTTCGAAGAGGGCAGGAGACCTGAGGCTGGCCTGTCCAGGATCTCCCTCATCCCACACCTTCCCCCAGCCCTTGACCCTCCTCTGCGGATGCACAGGTTATACTGAGCATGGCGTGGGGACAGGTGTCAACTGCTCTTTGGGTTTGATATAACTGAACCCCAGACTGAAGTTGCACATACAATTAAATACAGACCTGGGCTAGAATGGAGGTCTCCTCATATCCAGTCCTAGGAGCTGTGAATTCATTCCTTTATCCAGAAAATTTATAAGGTGCCATTTCTATGATTCTATGTTAGCTTTAAGGGATTCAAAGATGAGCAGGAAGAATACTATCCCCATTTTTGTGGGTCTTATAGTCTAATGGAGAAGACAGACCAGAAAACTGACAATTATAATAGAACAAGAAAGGAGATATTGGTTGCAGGGAGTGGGAGGGAAATGCACGACCTGCTTTAAGGAACGGCAAAACTGAATTTTGAAGTAAAGTCTTCTGACAAGCCAGGAGGACTGTTCAAAGGGAAAGAAAGTGTCAGATGATATGAGAGGGAGTGGGGGGAGCTGTCCAAGAAAATAATTAGCCAGTCCTGTGTTTTCATTCAGCCCTCTAGGATCAGTAACATCTTGAGTGTGGCTCAGAGTTCTTTCTCCGAGGGCCTTGCTTTGTGTGATGGGCACAAGTTGCAGACTTCGGTCTGATGAGTTGTTTTGAAGATACTGAATCTACAAATACTTCATTCTGTGGGGGTAAGAAGGTTGGGACGGGCTGATCTGGCAAATGGATGAGGTTACTGATTCCTCATTCATGAAGGCAGTTTCTCCGGAGTGTCAATTATCCATCGTCTGTCAGACACAGGATGGAATCCGTGGCTGGGCTACCCCAGTACAACTCACCACTTAGGCCCCAACATGTCTTTAAGAAAGCCCTCACCAAATATAGCAGTGCTGAGATGGTGATTACCCATTTCCTTTTCATTTTCTTAGTTGTCTTAAAACATCTTTGTTCTGTTTATAAATTCACAGCAGGGCTAAGACATGTTATATGCATTGCTGTGGTTGCTAGTGCTGCTTAAATTGGGAGTAGGGTAGAAGGAGAAATCACAGAGAAACCTCAGAGAGTATGAATTCTCTTGGAAACATTTGTTTTCTCAGTGACACTGGATTCCAGATGGTGGGTGATAATGTACCCCAACCCTTGCTGTCCCCTTTGAGAAGCAGGTTGCTATGTTCTGAGAATCATCTCTTCCCCCACCCCATCCTATGCTGTGGGACGCTGTGATCTGCACCCATGTCTTCCTCCTAGTGTTCTTGACAAGCCAAGAAAACCGTGCACCTCTTTTTCAGGGAGTAATCCATCAGGCTCTCTCCCTCCCAGCTCCCTGCTACTGCTCTTCTCCCTGAGCAACCTTGACCACTCACCTGTCAGCGAAGCCCAGACAGTTTTTATAAATGTTTTATAAATTGTTATGTAACAATAACAATATTGTTATTGTTAATGTGCCTGGGAACACCTACGTTTCTTTGCGTCCAAGAAGAGACTTACACCTTTTCTGCCAAAGCAGGCCCCAGGTGAACAGGGAGAGCCTGTGTGTAGCGATTGGACAGTATCTTTAATCAGGGAGACTATGACACCATTAGTTCTAGACCAGACAGAGCTCCAATTAAAGTTGGGTAGTGAACAAAGAACTCAAAAGTTCCCCAAACTGCAGAATGAGTATATCAACATATCAACAGGAAGGGAAGAGCTGTCCGCAAGGTTAGAGAAATGAGCCCTGAAACAGGTCAAGGAAGTTTAATAATGTGCTGATTAAATATGACCAGTCTATCTATGTACTCTCTTCTCCAGCTCTCCCTCTATGAGAATAATTTAGAGGTTATTGGAGGCCTGATGTCTGTTTCTATAATGTGATGAATTCAAGTATTATATTGTCTGGTCATGTGATTATTAATTATCATCATTAGTGTACATTATTGTGCTTTTTAAGGAACTGCTTCATTTATAAAATGATAATGAAGATGGTAATCATAATAATAATGCTAATGTGGTTGCTTCCAACTAAAGAATCCACAAGGTTAGCTGTGTCCAAAGGCCGGAACATCAAAGCAGTCTTGGAGGGGGAAAGGCATTACAAAATGGAAAGGCAAAGCCATGTTTCTGGGCATCTACCTGCACTAGGCCCTCATCTGGTGCTTAGGGAAGCTGTGAGGGAGTGCCGAGGCCTCTATCTGCAGCCCTTCCTTGTTCTAGGAGAGGCAGTGAGGTACCATGGAAGCCATGCAGCCTCTGAAGAGAGACCCAGGGAGCGGTTATGATGATTAGAGGTCATGCACATGGATCACGTTGCCCAGGCCTGGCACACAGTACGTGTTTGATGAATGACCACCAAAGTTATTACTAACTGTGGCCTTGAGCAAGACTGAGGTTGCTGAGCCTTAGTTTCACCACGTGGAAAATGGTGATGGCCATTCCTGCTGTGCAGGCTGCTGTGGATCTTCAGGAATTCAAGCATGATTCCTGGCATATCACAGACCCTCCTTCAGTGGGAGCTGTGGCTATTATTACATATGAGGAAAAGGGATCTTGGAGAGAATGACTTAGCAGTAGCCTCTGGAGCATTTAGCAGGAGCCCTTGCCTTGGAGGTGGGATAAAGAAGTAGGAAGTGAGTGTTGCTGGCTGATGGTTTTAGAGACTTGGCATCTTCAGGGATATCAGAAATTACCTAGAGTCTAGACTAAACCCTTGTGTGCTTGATTCACTTCATTTTTAAAAAATTTTACTTATTTATTTTTAGAGAGGGAAGGGAGGGAGAAAGAGAGAGAGAGAGAAATATCAATATGCGGTTGCTGGGGGCCGTGGCCTACAACCCAGGCATGTGCCCTGACTGGGAATCGAACCTGTGATGCTTTGGTTCACAGCCCCCACTCAATCCACTGAGCCATGCCAGCCAGGGCTTGATTCACTTCTAAAACAGAATATGGAAAGGTTTCTTCCTAGGTTTTAAATCTTTAGTCTAGAGACAACTGTCTAATTCCAAAAATACAATTAGAAATGGTGAGCTAGAGAGAAAGTTCCCATTTTCTTGCTCAAACTTTCGTTATGAAAGCTACAGCCCCTCATCCAGATGACCCTCATAAGGGCTAAAAAGGCTTTGCACAGAAAGCAAAGGAGAGTGGGAGTAGAAACGACAACCAGCAATTCTCTGTCGCCCACATGGTTAGCAGCTCATCACTCTGCAGGGGTGGTCAGTGTCTCCATTCCTAAGCAGATGGAAGTGACACTAACAGTGATGACTGACCTAAAATGCTTCTGTGAGGTGACCAGGCCAACACCCCCTTGCCATGAGAATTTAATGGACAGAGTTAAAGGTGAGCACCAAGAGAACACACCTGAGCCCTCCTGTGGCCTCCTCAACCCATCTGAGGCGCAGGTGGACCGAGTTTCCATTGGGACAGGCTGCAGTCTCAGCAGATGTTCAGGAGCGTGAGACACAGCAAATCTTTTTTGGGCCTGGATCTGCTCTTTAAGGAGGACCTTCCCAGAGACATCAGAAACCCCTCACAAGAGGGGTGCCATCTGGACTTCTTTGCAAATTGGGCCAACTTGCAGGGAAGGTGGGGCAGGGCCAGAGACCCAGGATTGGAAGACTGATGCAGAGAATCTTTTGGGTGTGGGGGTTTGGTTAGAGCTCCTCCTTCTAGTTCTTCTTCCTCCTTTGATACAAACACCTACCACTTCTACCTTCCTCCTTCTCCCCTCCCTCTTTCTACTCCATGGCCCTCAAAACTTGAGAAGAATTCTATTGGGCATAAATACGGAATTTGTATTTTAAGGAACATTGCCACCTACTGGTCTATGAGCATGGAAGGATGGCGTGTGCTTGGTAAATGGTGCTGTGCCCAGTCCCTGTGTGCAGCTGACAAGGATCTGCAGGTTGCTGTTCTTCCTGATTCTCACCTAGACGGTCCTGATGGGTTGTTTTCAAGTGGGCAGCCCCTGCTGAACGCAAAGGCGCTGGTGGCACGTTAGCTGACTTTTCTGCAGGACAACTCTAGTGAAGAGAACAGTGACTCTCCTGGATATGTTGGTGCCTTCATGAAAGAGGAGTTCCTCCAAGGAAAATATCAAGTGCTCTTGGCCAGTTTGTAGTATTGCCTACTCTCATAGTGAAAAACATTCTGAGAAATGTTTGAGAAGCAACAGGCATTCACATCTATGGTTCACATATAAGAGAAATTCATTAGCTTGGTTATTTTCTTAAAAAACCTAAGAAATTACAAGCTGGGGTATAAAGTTTCAAGATAAATAAATATAACCAAGAGCTATTACATTTATTCCAAAATAAATTATCCACTGAAGTTCTGAGTTAGTACTACATAACAATATGTTTGTGTGTATATGTATACATATATACATATACATATAAAGTTATATACACACACACACATACATACACATGTATATGCTACTCTGCATTTTCAGCTACTCTGCAAGGGATTTTTTTGGGGGGGGCCAGATCCATGAAAATGGGCAGTGGTGAAGTCTACTATGAAATGTTTGTCATGCACATTAGCAAATCATTACTTTTCACACAGGTACAGACACCCATGGGTGCTCAGTAAAACACAGGCAGAAGTTGTCTCGAGATAAATGCATTCCTTGGGTTGTTAAGTCAAAGATTCCTCCTACTGCTCGAGAGTCCCTCTTCTCCTTCCACCTCTATTCTGTGAATGTGGTGTCTGTCTACACTACACCCCAGAAACTGCTACTTTCAATCCACAGGCTGTCATGGCAGTGGCCTTTTCTGAGTATTTCTGAAGCTCGAGACACCAGGGCTTACATCTTTGATTCCTTGAGTCAGAAGCTGTTCTTCTGTCAGTTCTATTCTTACTCCTCTGCCTACTTTTTCTCTTTCCCCATTGTTGTTTCTCATTTCTCCTCTTTGATGGTAGCCATTTAACTAAGTTTGGCTCCTAGCACTTTTATCCTTTTGCTTTGGTGATCTCATCAAAGGGGTTTTCCACTAATCACCAGTGGGATTTGCCAGGAGTCCCTTGATTCCCTTGGTGGTCATGGTCCCTTAGCACCAGCCTCTGCAACCTGGAAATGGGAGGAGGGGTGTGGATGTTCAGAGCAGGTGGTCTGGCACATGCAAAGCCCCTGAGCTGCCAAGGCCAGCCAGGCAGACTCTATGCACAAAGTCTGCCTTGTACCAGGTGTCTGAGGCAAAGGCTGTCATAACTTCTCTTTAAGGGTTTCTATCCACATTCCCATCTCAAGTGGCTGTTCCATGGCCATCAGGCCTTACTCATCTCCAGCACCTATTTCACTTTGCAGAGTTGAGGCCGCTTAAATATCACATGGCCAGAGACAGCACTTTGTCATGGTAACCTGTTTAATGTCCTTATAGCACTAATCACAATTCATAATTATTATATGTGTTTATTTGCCTGTTTTCTGAGGCACAGCCTCTCTGTATGTTTTGAAGTATAGCATTTTTTAATGGGGTGTGCCATAGAGGTGGCAATTCCTCTTAGGCAAATATTTTCAGAAGTAAAAGCATACTCTTTGCACAAGGTTCATCTGGAGAAAGGGAGAGTAGGAGGCAGGCCTGCTGGGTCTTCTGCTGGGTATGCACTGAGAAGCTTCAGAGTCTGAACCAGGACTGCTCATCTGCATTAAGGACACATCTAGCTCTGTTAAGATGGGGACCTGGCCAGTAGTGGTAGGAGAATAATAATAACAGCAAAGACTACTGAACTTTACTACGCACACCAGTAATACTAAACATTTTATATATACAATTTTAATCTTATGAGATGGTTATGATGCATAGGCTGTTAATATTTTCATTTATAGATGAATCCAAGATTTGGTCAGGTGATCAGGACTCCCCAGTCTTTTCTACCTGACAGGACACACCTAGATAATGACACTATTTGTATGGGTATGAGAAGGAGGTCATGTGGAAGGGGATGAGGCTGCTCACAGGTAGAGTGGACTAGCCTGGACCCTCTGCCACCTCCCAGCTACCCAGAGGGCTAAGGGATCAACACACTGGCACATCAGTAATTTTGGGGAAGCTCTAGGTTAAGTGGATTTCCCAAGTCACACAAAGTAGTAAGTGGCAGAGCAGGGCTCAGCTATAGGGACTAATTGCTACATGAGGTTGGTGTGTGGTTGTGTGTGTGTGTGTGTGTGTGTGTATGTTGTCAGGGAGTTGAGATATTGGATCTTTCTTTACAAATCGATCCCTTCCTAGATTCATTAAAACAAACAAACAAACAAACAAACAACACCTAACTCATACAGGCAATGTAATCCAAATTCTTTATTTTGCAGAGGGAGAAACTGAGGTCAAGAGATGTGAACAACTTGCCCAAGAGTCCCGAGCTGTTGGGGGACAGAGCTGGACCTAGATCTGAGGTGTCCTGACTTCTGACCCAGGCCCTGTTGTCTGCTGCAGTACTCACAATTGTGGCACGTGTACCTGTCTTCTGTCTTTACATCAATGCCAAGCTCTGAGTTCTTTCCTGTGTTCTGCAGCAACTCAGAGCTGGTGGCCACTCCCCCCAACAGCCATGCTAGGTGCTCTTGGTCTGCACTGTCCACTCTATGAAGGACTGCTGAAGATGTAAAAGAAACCCTGGTTCTCCTGGAGCTTGCTGGAGGAAACTCATTTTCACAACCAGCAGTTTGAGGAACTTTCAAGTTTCTGTTATATAAAATATGCTCACCTTCTCTGAACTGGTAACTGACATCCTTCCTACAGGGCTGTCAATCAGCCCTGTAAGGAAGACCTACATGCACTTCACAGCACCCTTCTCGCTGCTAACAGGTGACAGCAAGGTGACAGAGCTTAAAAGTCACTTTCGTGACCTGGGTTACAGAAGTTTTGAGCTAAAAAAGTGCTCTCGTAATCAATAGAATACAATGAGCAATGGGTTTTTTTTTTTTTGAAACCCTAATAAGAGAGTTTCCTTGACTCATTTGATCCTCTTTGGTTACTTTTTGAATGTTGGGGTGTGTGCCTGCATGAAGCAGCTTAGGGGTAACCGTCTCTGGAGACAGACAGAATTCAGGTTAGACGCGGCCTTTGACACTGACTGCCTTGTGGTCCCAGCAAGTCACCAAATCTCTCTGAGCCTTAGTTTTGACATCTACAAAAAGAGTATAGTAATGGCACTTATTTTGTAGGATTTGTTGGGAGGATTATGCAACTGGTATTTAGCTAGTGCCAAGCACATTGTAAGTCTACAGTGGTTTAGCTTTTAGGATTCACCATAAAATGGAAACACTAATATCTACCTAGCAGGGGGGTTGGGAGTGTTAAATGAAGTGATATATGCACAGTATTTGCCCAATAATAATAAAAACAGTAGTAATAATAATGACACCTAACATTTATTGAGTGTTTAATAAGTTAGGATGTCTCAGAGACTCTACAAATATCAGGAGTAGCTGTGATCATTACTAAAATTTCAACATGTGGCTGTGTATTTGAACACTATTTTGGAGTTCTCATCTTCCAGAGGCTTGAAGACTGGTGTGCATTTGCTTGTCTTTGCCCTCCTTCCCCACCCTCTCAATGCTGCTCCTCTTCCACCTCCCAGTATGGTTGAGAGCAGTTCTCAGATATGTTTGGAGGAGCAAATCAATGGAAGTTTGTGGAATGAATAAATGATCTCAGATCCATGAGAAGGGGTTGCACAAGAACCAATCGCCTGATGTTCACCTCTCAAGTCTGGTTTCAATTTAAGGAGGGGAAAATGGTTTGCTCTTAAAAACAAAATAAGGAAACTCACCAGGCAAAATAAACAGACCCTGAATCTTTAGAAATATTCCTTAGCCGTAAGAATCCAACCTGAGACGAATGCTGGAATGGAGAGACTCTGCTTAAACTTTACAAAGGTGCCCAGATGCAGCCCCAGGAGGACGCTGGGAGCCTCCCCTGTGGGAAAGGAATGTGCTTGATAGAACTCTGCTCCCCTTACCACCTCCCCAGGGACTCAGCTACCACAGGCTCACCTGCTGGTGAATCAGAGATGCTAAAGAGCCGCTGAGGATGGCAGGAAATATGAACTATAACCCCTAGTGCTAAACCATAAACTAAGAAGACTGAGAAAAAGACTACTTGGTTTGATGATTCTTTATTGACTTTTAGGCCCTTCTCATTGATTACAATTTATTAATCCACATCTAATGAGAATTATTGGCTTCAAAGATCTCAGGGGCAGCTTGCTAAAATGGAAAACCTTGAGTTTTGGAGTCCTACAGACTTAGGTTTCACTTCTGGCTCTGCAATGAAATCTCTGCCTGCCTCTCAGGAAGTTACTTTAACCTCCGATTGTTTGGCTCCTCATCTGAGGACAGAACTAAAATCACCCCTCCCTCCACTGTGTTGGTGACACAGACAGCAGGTGCTACATGAAAGCACCATCTGCAGTGTCCTGTACACGAAGGTTAGTTTACTAGCCCTCTGGGTGTTCTGTGAGGGTCCTCTCTCTATACTGGAGTTTTCTTTTTCTACTTTCACTTTCTGTCACCAGAACAGTGTTGTAGAGCAATTACTCTAATGACATTATTTCAAAAACATTCTTATTTACTCTGAGTCTTTTCTCAGCTAAAAAGAGTACTTATCTTTTTTCCTTCAGCCTCCGTCATACACCCATGCTCAAATCCTCTCCATCTTAAGCTTCCTTCTACCTACTGTTAGGGCCTAGCGCTTCATAATCTCTTGTCTGTTCTATGCAGCATGTATACAACCCGTTTCTTCACCTCTCTTCTCTCCCCACTGTTACTAAAATATAGATCTGGTCATGCCACTGAACTTCCCAGCACCTACAAAATGATATATAGTCTTGGTTTGGCCCCCAAACCCCTCCCCTAAGAACCCATTTTGCTTAGTGAATTATCTTGATAGACTATTTTGTTTGGGAGATCATAGTCTTTGAAAAATGACCAGGATGAACTTGGAGGGAGATAGAGATAAGCAAACTTCTCTGGATAAGATAGGGAACGAGTTTTAGGGCTTGACAGTGAGCAGGCTAAAGAGTATGAAAGAGAAAGGTTGCCTATTAACGGGACTGGAGGCTGGAGCCAAGAAGAGAGGGTTGATGGACATTCTGTAAATGCAGGAAGAATCACAGTGTCCTATATCTAATTGTAAGCTTAGTGTCTGCTGGAATGGACTGCATTATATCTCCCCTCTCTGGCCCAAACTTCCCACAAAGTCCGCTGTACATGCAACGTTGCCTTGTTGATACTTTGGTGGGGAGGACTGGGGTGTCATCTAGTTGGATGAAGAGGTGAAGAAAGGGGCATTGAGAAGTGAAGTGCAGAGTGGAGACAGAGACTCTCTGGAAGCAGAGCTTCAGGGTTGAAAAAAAGTAGGAGTAAGGTAAGACCCACAACTCCCTAGATTTATTAAAGGGACTCTAGATTTTCTAATTGTGCATTACTGGGAATCAGAACCAATTTTACTTAAATATTTCAGGACAAATTGACCTCAGCAAACTGGAGGGCTTAGGGGTTATGCATCCATTATGAATCTGGCAGTGACAGCCAGTTTTCTTTTCTTTCCCCATCAACAGAACCTCTGTAATACTGGAATTGACAATATATCCAGTGAGAAGACTACATTCTCAGCCTCACTTATGTGGCCAAGTGTCCAGGTTGTAGGCAATGTAAGTAGCAGTTACAGGAAAAAACCAAAACAAAACACTCATGAGAAATGTTCTTATAAAGGGGACAGAAATGTGGGAAGTGACCTGCCCCAACTTTCTGTTCTCTTTCCTGCCTTCTGCAACTCAGACACACTGACTGGAGCTGCAGCAGCCATTTTGGATCTCAAAGTCACCTTGGGCATGGAAACCATGCATCTGGATGGCAGAGCAGAAACAGCAAATAGCCTGAGACCCTGTGACTGTGGAGCCACAACAGCAGCCTCCCTTCAGAGTTCTCTTTACACAAAGAGATAGTAAGATTATCTCTCACTTTTAGTTCTCTATTTTATACACTGGAACCTAATCCAAATCTGCTAATACAGTAGCAGTACAGCAAAATGATTAAGGAGCAGGCTCTGGAATAAGACTGCTTTCACTCTTTCCCTTATTCTGTCACCTTGTAAGCAAATTACCAAACTTTTCAGAAGACTCTACTTTCTCATCTTTAATATAAAGATAATGACACCACTTATCACATAAGGTTTTTTGTGAGGATTAAGTACAACAATGTGCTAAGCATTTAGAAATCTTCTGGTACATAGTTATGTACTCAACGAATGGTAGCTATTGCTGCTACTATTACTATTACTACTATTACTATTATTACCATAGTTACTTCTCAGGTTTGGTGTTCATCTCCATCAATAAGCCACGGGCCTTCTGGGGTAGAGATAATTTCTTATTAATTTTTGGTACTGCTCCAGGACTGGTGGTATATGGTAGGTACCTAATACATCTTTATTGAGCTATAGCTTATTAGATTTTTGCCAACTATTCCTTCTCAGTAGATGATCAAAATGACTGGCATTGTGCACCGGGCAGGGGACTGATGCTGTCTGTGTGTGTGCACTGTCATTTTATCCTTACCCAAACCATCTGTGATACGAACTTGAAGAGTTATTGTAGAAAGTGCATGAACTTAGGAGTCAGGTCTATATTCTTTCTGAGGCTCAATTTTTTGATATTAAAAGAGAACTAGAAATAAACTTAGAAAAAAGTTAAACCAGCTGTCCTTTATATGAACTCAAGTTTGTAGGAGCCTCTTAGGGAAGGTTGGTTTTAACGGCCAGATGTCGCTGATGTAGTGGCTTTGTTCTGTGTTTCATCCCAGTCACCTGAATTAGAGAACTTCGTGAACCATCTTCTCTCCATCCATCAGTCTCTCAATAGAGCTGTAGGTGGTAACCAGGAAGAAAAACTATTTTCCCTCTCTAGTTTCTTCCTCTGGTATATACACAAAGGTTTTTAGCTCTGGTAATGGGCATGGGGTCTGGTTGTGGTCTGCTGGGCTATTAAAGGGTGGATCAGACCTTTTGGATAGAGGGAAAAAGTAACAGCACAAGCCGTTTCCTCTGCAGTTTCCCTCCACTGTGATGGGCTGTGGGCAATTACACTGTAGGTGCCAGACTGGTAGGAGAAGTGCAGGAAGTTATTGTAACTTTGGGTCTTGTCAAATTGTAGAGAGAGTCACTCTCTCTCCTAGTCAGTTTTGTTTCATATTATAAGCAGGCTAGCATTGTATGAGGAGTGAGGCCACTAGGCTGAGGAAATCTCTTAAGAATCTGCTGGCCAAATAGTTTCTACCCTAACATACGTTTCCTCTTCTTATAGGTCATGGCTGCAGAGAAGGTAGGTTCTGGTTTCTATAATAAAGTTGTCCTTAATCCTGGCTGTACATTCCAGGCTCTACCCCAGTCCAATTAAATTAGAAGCTCTGGGGATGGAGCCTGGGCATCAGTATATTCAAAAACAAATAAATAGAAATTAAAAAAAACCCCTCAAAGATGAGCCACAAACTGGGGGAAAGTATCTGTGAGAACATATCTAAAAAAGGTCTTATATTCAGAATATATAAAGGACTTTAAAAGTTAAATAATAAAAAATGAAGAACCCAATTAAGAAGTAGGCAAAAGATTTGAATAGACACTTCACTAAAGAAGCTATGTGAATGGCAAATAAGTACAAAAAAGATGCCCAAAATAATAATAATTAGAAAAATGCTAATCAAACCCACACTGAAATACCACTAGATACTTTCTAAAGTGGCAAACAAACAAAACGACCACAGAAAACAACACATGACAGTTGTGAGTGCTGGCAAGCAACAGAGCCGCTGGAAATCTCGTGCACAGCTGGTGAGAATAGAAAAGATGCCGCCACTTTGGAAAGACATCTGGCAGTTTACTAAGAACTTACATTTCCACTTACCACAAAACCCAACAATACCACTTCTAGGTATTAACTCAAAAGAAATGACAACTTGTGTTCACACAATAACCTGTACATAAACACTTATAACAGCTTCATTCACAACGGTCCCAGACTGGAAATAACCAAACCGTTCTTCAACTAGTAAATGGATAAGCACACTGTGGTATAGCCATGCCATGAGATATTACTCAGCAGTAAAATAGAACAACCCACTGATACAAAACAATATAAATTTATATTGCATCATGCTAAGTAGAAGAAACCAAACTCAAAAGGTTACATACTGACTGATTCCATTTATCTGACATTCTGGAAAATGCAAGAATATAGGGACAGAGGAGATGAGCAGCTGCCAGGGGCTGGAGTGGGAGGAGAGGAAACGTACGAAGAGGTAACATGAAAGAATCATTTGAGGGTGATAGGACTCTTGGATATCTTGATTATGGTGGAAGTTACATCATTCTATGGGTTGGTTAAACTCATAGAATTGTACATTTAAAAGGGTAAATGTTACTGTATGTAATTATTATTCAATAAAGCTGACCACCCCCTTCCCCAATCCATTATTCAGAAAAAAAATTCTTTAAGAGATTTAAATTCATAGTCAGGGTTGAAAGATATTGTTGGCACAAACAACTTTGAATCTAGGTTTGACATTTGAAAACAGAGTCTAGGTTCTGTTATTTAAGTTTCAATTTCTTTATATGTAAAACTGGAGAGAATAAAACCTACCTTGAAGAGACACGAGTTTTAAATGTGATAGTATATACACAATAGAAATAAACACGTACTTAGTGTCATGTGTCAGGCATGGTACCAGGCACTCTACAGGCATCTAATATAGTCCTCACAACTCCATGAAGCAGGTTTTGTTCTCCATTTTCAAAGTTGAGAAACTGAGGCTCAGAGAAGTTCTGGAACTCCCTCAAGTTTTCACAGGTAGTCAGTCACTGAGCCAGGTTCCAAGTCTAAAATTAACATTACTAATTACTGTGCCACTTATGAAATCTTAATTTCAAACATCCCACTCTACAATGTCACTTCTATCCTCCAGCACACTTCTTCGATATTTTTATTTCAGTGAGTTTTTTGAACTCATTGAGAGTACCAACTTCACCACTTCTGAATCACCTCTACCCTCGTGTTCTCACAGAGAGAGAACTGGTTATGTTTGGAATATGTTGAACTGAGTGTGTCTGGAGCATTCAGATGGAAATGTTTGGTAGGCAGTCTGGAGCTTGGAGGACATGCATATGTCTGAGACATGAATTGATAAGAGTGTGGGGGTATTTATGATGGTTGAAACCATCAGACAGGACATAATCATCTTGGAGGGAGCATAGAGTGGGAAACACCAACATTTAGAGAACAAATGGAGAAAGGGAAGTCATGAAGGAGAAAGGGAAGAAATGAACAGAGAGGTTTAAGAACTTCATATTTTCACACAAAGTCAAGAGAATATTAAATGTCTCAAGATAGATGGCATGACTTTGTCAAATATAGCAGAGTTCCAATAAGATAAGTACAGAAAAATATCAATAAGACTTGGCAAAGGCCATTGGTGACCTCAGTAAGTTTGGTTTCCTTAGGTAGTGGGGGAAGATGCCAGAAAGCAGTGGGCTGAGGGGTGAGTCAGAGGTAAGAGCCGCCAACGAGCAGTCCTGAGGAGTCTGAGTGACTAGGAGGGAGGGAGACTGGAAGTTCTAGAGGAGAATGTGGCCCTAAGAAGACCTGTGTTTTAGGATGAGAGAGACATGACCTGGGAAAGAAGCCAGCTGAAGGGAGGCTGGAGACACAACTGGAGAGGGGGATTATCAAGAGTATAAAGGGATAAGGTTAAGGGCTCAAAGAATTGATTGACTTGAAAGGGAGGACATTCTACCCTCTGAAACTGGAGGAAAGGTGGCATGTGTGGGTGATAGTATAGGGACATATTTGGTGGTACAATATTTAAGGAGCTCATGGCAGGTATCTGGAAGGAATCAAGGTTGTCTGCTCTAGTGAAGAGATATAAATTGAGCAGAGCTAATGGAGAACAATGAAAGTGTAGAAAGACCATTGAGAAGATGTGACAAAGGGTGAGTGAAAGAACTCATGGACCCAGCAAAGGGATGCCGGAGACCTTAACTTTGTGGTATGCTCCTATGTGAGACTGAACGACCTTTCCCAAGAGCTCATCCACCCAGGTGCAGACTTGAGAAAGCAGATTCTGGGATAGATTTCACTGGGTCATTTCAGAGGCTGGATGATGGACAGGGAGTCAAAGGGGTTTAGGAGCAAGCCCAGTAAGGGAATGAGCTATAAGAGAGTTAGGTTTTCATTTAAGGTTCTTGAGGCAAAACCATTCTAGGTGATGACAATTCCAGGGTGTAGCCACAAGAGTGGTGGCTGATGTGGCACCAGAGGGCCACGGGCATGACACTACCCGGTTATGGCTAGGTTGTGGTGGTGGATGGGTTTATCTGCCTGGCTATTCCAGTTGCCTGGGATTATGGCAGAAGCTGGGCTGGAGAGGAAGACTGTGAGGAGTGACTGGGAGGTGAGGAGACCGGAATAAGTAAGCGTTGTGGGGTGGGGGCATGAGCCTCAGGAAGATGAGCTTCATGATGTTTGTCATTGACAGGCATTTCGCCAAGATCTTTCCATGCATTTTCGCATTTACTCTTCACGACACCACCACCAGTTAGGCTCTACTATTACCCCCATTTTGCAGATGTTAAAACAAAACAGAACTTTGAGAGGTTTGGTAACTTTCTGAAGACCACGCAGCAAAGCAGTGGTGGAGCTCTGACGTGATGGAGGAAGAACAGGGGTCTGGAAGGGGCAGTGGAAGCAGATCCCCCTGACCTTGTGAGTGGGCGAGGAGTGTGGGAATGGCATCCTCCCCAGACTGTGTGGCAGGGCAATGGTGTCCTCAGGGTTCAGCCAGCTTTATTTCCGGCCAGAAGGAGAAAAAGACCACATGATATGATTATTGTGATACAGAGCAACTGTCAAGGGAGAGGCAATATGGGCTAATGATATGGGAGTGGAAAGAAGACAGTGAAGGGGGACTTTCTTTGTTTAGTGACAGAGGATAGTAGAGTGAGAGGCCTGGCTGAAGAAGCCTGCTATAAATATGTTAACTTTGGCACAAGTTGTTTTGGTCCTGGCCCTGGCTGGGGCTCTAGGAGGATTCTGGCTGGCCTCAGCAGGGAAATGAATCACACCTTGTACAGAAATGTTATGAATGTGGCCATATCTGGAGAAGGGGTGTGTCCCTGATTGGGGGATAAGCAGGCTTTTCTTTTGGTGCACCTGTTGCTGGGCAGCAGTACCAGAGCCTTCGGTGGAGCTAAAACCCAACTACCTAAAAACAAGCAAATTCTGGTTTGTAGCATTTGCTGGGTTCCATGGTATGAATACTCCCACCATAACTGACTTCAGGTTAACCACATGACCTCACTAAATGCAAAGTTCAAAGCAGGTGCAGAATCAGGGCTCTTGGTGTGGTGCACTACAGCACAGACTGGTCCAATCTTAGACCCACCTGAGCAGCAGAAGTGTCTAGGGCATGCAGCGCCCACGAACACTGTGATGGGGCAGGCTCCCAGTGCGACTGGGCCTTGTCCTAGTTTCTGAATGCAGTGTGGCATCATGAAGAATAAGATGTGGGTGACTCATTCATGGAATCATCATGGTTTGGGGGACTGGACCCCAACAGGGTGGATCTGGAGGAGGCTGTGCAGCCTGTGTGAACTCAGCAGGACTCTTGGCCATTGACCCTGTGCTGTCTGCAGACCCTCAGGTTACAGGTCTGCCTTTTGTCCTGCCGTGGCTAGTCTGTTCTAGACGGTGATACTTTTAGATCTATAAATTTATGGTAAAAATCTGGTGCCTTCTCCCAAATAATTTCCTTGCCAAATAAGTTTGAAAATGGTTGCCATCAAGTTAATAGAATTTTAATCATCCATGAAATTCATCTAGGCGAATAATTTATTTTCATCTATAAGGAAAAAATATCCTTTGTTCTGCAGGAAACTTAATTATTAAAATATTCATGCATATTAGAGAATGACTTTAGAAAAGGAGATAGTGGTAAAACTGGCAGGGAAGTAAGCCATGAGTGAAGATAGATAAAATCAGTCTGGAAATATTTCCCTCATCAAATTGAAAGGGTGTCAGATACAAACCAGCGCGTTTTCTGGTTGCGTGTTTCTAGTTCGTGCACCCCACGTGCACAGGCCACATCGTCTGGATTTACAATATGAGGCCGAGTTTCTCGTGGTGGCGTGTGTTAGCACACAGACCTCCCCAAGTAAGTTCGCATCCCTACTTCTCGTGAAACGTTTGGAAAGACCATGACATTCACCCCTTCACAGGTTGAACCACATGATCTACCTCATGCTTTTGCATTATAACCATCAAAAGGCAGAACATTTTCCTTTTCTTTATTGTTCAAGTTGTCATCGACCCATCCCTGGCATTCTGGGAAAGTACTGTATGGATCACAGCTCAAGAGAAGAGGAGGGAGAAGAAATGGGAAGCCATTTCACAGATGATAAATGCTAGGTCCTGGTACCTCATTAAAAAGGAGGTAACGAGTTTTATGATTCTTTCTCCAGGAAAGAGAAGGCACTAGTCCTGCTGCCTCTGGAGAATGTCAGTCTGTGTGGCAGGTGGTGCTTTGTGGGTCTCACAATGGCTTTGCTTTTCTAGCTCGGTTTCCTCCTGCTGTGGAGTTGCATATCAGTTTGAAGCTCATCAAATCCCAATCATATCAGATTTATTGACTTATTTTGCTACTCTTCCTAGCCTTTATTTATTATTTATATCCAAGCTATATTCACTGACCCCCCTTATAAGAATTGACCTTTCAATGGAAGGGAAAGTTGAAATAAAAATGGAACCATTAGGACATGATAGGGAATAGGAAGTTGGGAGATGGCTAGGCACCAGAACAATTATTTGTATCAAGAAACCAATGAAAAGGGTAGCTACTATAGTTGAACCAAAACTCTAGAATTGTGGGGTGAATGGCAATAGGCCAGCAAGCATGCTTTCCACAGGCCTTCCCCTGCATGGAGGAGGCCCTTACCTGATAATATGGATGCAACAGCTGCAATGATGAAGGACACAATGACACCAGGTCCTGCCATTTCCTTGGCCACCAGGCCAGATACCACGTACATCCCAGTGCCCACACAGCTGCCAACACCAAGTGAGATGAGGTCCACGGTGGTGAGCACCTGGGCTAGCTTGGTGCCATGTGCTGTGGTGGCCCCTGTTCCCTCCAGCATGGACTCCACTGGTTTGGTGCGCAGGATCCTGGAGTGCATGGCATACCAGGCAGCCCCCCACTGCACCCGCCGGGGGTCCAGGGAGGCCAGGAAACCACTCATCCCGAGCGGTATGGGTTCCGGTGAAGGTCAACTGATGGAAGAGGGCTATGGAAGCCTTAGTGGGTGCTTCTGGAGCTCATTTAGTGCACAGGGATCTCCCTTTTAGGAGAGGTCCAGAGGGACCCAGAGCAGCCTTCTCCTGGGCATGAATATCTGCAGGAAAAACACAAGAAAAGAGATGAGACTAAGTGGGGAACAAACCATGACTCAGAGGCATGCTGGGAGAACTGGCCTATCCTGTTTACTCATACACAGGAGCGTTGCATTTTCCCCTTTGTGTCCCCTCCACTCCTAAATGACAGTCTATAGTTTGCTCTGCATTGCATAGTTATTCAGAAGAAGCTGGTCTGCAACAGCACACTGCCACTTGCTTCTCTGGGACCTTGCCTAAGTTCCTTCACTTCTCTGTACTTTGGTTTCAATTGTACAATTGGGATAAGAAAGTCAGCCTAATGTTAATGTGAAGATTAAATTAGATTATGTCTAAAATAAGCTTGAGACAACACCTGGAACTTGGAATGTGCTGTCCGAACTCTAAGAACTTTTTATCTGGTGGCCAAGACTTGGTCTGTGATTCTTGGGCATGCCCTCTGGGGACACGAGATTCTCATTTTTAACATAAGGATGTAAACTTAGATCTAGGACTTGCTTTGGAACCTTGTTCTCAAATTAAATAAAAAATGTTTTTTTCTTTGTTGTACACACCCAAATATATTTTCAATGTTCATATTTTAGCCTAATAACCAGAAAATACAAATGAATACAAATCAAGACTAGTAAAACATGTCATAATTATTTAAAAATTCTTAGCATAATGAATGATGGGCAGAGCTCTAATTTATCCATCCTTACTCATACAGAGGATGTGTGAATTAAGGTAACCAATAGGTTCACCGTTATGAATGAATAACGTAATTCAAGTTTTCACTTGACCTAGTGAAACATGTTTTGAACATTTTCTTGCTTTCAAAGATTGGGGATGGGAGAGTGCTCCTGGCGTTTGGTGGGTGGGCCCCAGAGAGGCTAAACATACGGGAATATCTCATCAGACATTCTCATAGGTGAAAATTCTGGTTATGATGATCTGAACCTAAAACCTAACTCAGTTTTACATATAAGCACATGGGATTGGGGGGTGGTTGTATTAATAAATTTCATTGAATTTTTCAGGAACACAACTATAAAATAAATTGAAGGAAGATTGTAATTTCTTCAGAGGAGTTCCTCTCCATTTTAGAAAACCAGTCCCCCCACCCCCACGCCTGGCAATGCCACACGGTGTTGCATCTCCCACCCTGCACACGTGTAACAGCCTACCATTTGGAACTGGCCCATTTGCAGTATTTTTTCATATAGTGCACGCATCTGACAGCTTCATTTGGACATGCCTGAGTGTTTACGCACTGAAATATGTTATCTAGAGGCAGGTTCTCCATGAATTTTGCTTCAGGACATTAAAAGGAGTGTGGCACTCACTTATTACAAAAGAGAGGTGTTGGATCTGATGGAGTTGAGACCTATTGTGTTAGATGACTTCAAAAGTTTTGTCAAGTTAGAAAATTACATGAAGCTACTTTCTTGGAAGTCAGCAGCATTATAAACTTCTATAAAGGAAAATGTAAAGTTCAGCTGAATATTGTACTATGCTGATAAGCCTGGGACATTTACATCTGTAATAAATACCAGCCCACATAATCTACCAATATTAATGAATACCACTCAGTACTTAATGTAACACTTGTCTGCTTCTAAAGCTTTTGCAAACACAACCTAATTAGGAGAATCATGTGAAATGTGGCAATTTGGTTCACAGGAGTCGGGGACGGCCCTACTGCTTAAATTTCCTCCTGGATCTGACAGTATTGCTCCATGCTGGGTTGCAATCCTTGACAACACCTTGAAATACCAGTCCAGTTCAATGCCACTGTATATGCCAGAGTCATTTAAAAGCCTAGAGTGTCAGCAACATTCTTTTTTATAATATTTCTACATTTGTGAGAAAAGATGTCACATGCATACCAAAAGAGCTGCAAGAACACTTACTTTGCTTGAGCTCTTGAGGGGAACCTAATGTATTATCTGTTTAATTTCAACTCAGCCAGCCTATTGAACATCTATTATGCACCAGACATGGTGTTGGGTTCAGAGGTTCAGAGACGTAGTACCTATTCTCACGGAGCCTCCCATCTAGAATGGGAAGTAAGCCAAATCACAATGCAAAGGAGGGCTTTGTTTGTTTTTATGAAAAGCTTTTTTTTCTATTACAGAAGCATAGCATGACTGTTGCAGAAAAAAATCCAACAATATAAATGATAACATTTAGTGAGGAAAGACAAGGCATGTAATACAATACACAGGTAGGCAAACAGAACCAGATGGTTTCAGAGAGGGATAAGGCCTATGTTATGGATTGAATTGTGACCCCTCAAATTCATATGTTGAAGCTCTAATGTGCAGTACCTTAAAATGTGACCTTATATGGAAGTGGAGTCATTGCAGATGTAATAAGTTAAGGTGAGGTCATGCTGGAATAGGGTGGGCACCTAACCAATGTGACTGTCCTTATAAAAAGAGATTTGGACACAGAGCCACACACACAGAGAACAAGGTGTGAAGATGAAGGCAAAGGTCAGGGCCATACATCTGTAAGCCATGGATCGCCAGGGATTTCTGGAAAAGCACCAGATGTTAGGAGAGAGCCACAGAACAGAGCCTTCCTCACAGCCTCAGAAGGAACCAACCCTGCCAACACCTTGGTCTTGGACTCCCAGCCTCCAGAAGAACAAGATCATCAATTTCTGTTGAAATCCACCTGGTTTGTCATTCTTTCCTATAGCAGCCTTAGCAAATGAGTACAGGCTGCAGAGGAAATCAGACAGGGTGATGAAGGGACAGGGGATTAGGGTTAGGCTCCTGACCCTCAGGAGCCATAGTGACACTGGCTCCAGAGCACCAGTCATGCCAGGTGTCACTCTTCCTGCAGGCAGTCCACAGTGGAGAACAGGAGTGGCTGTTCTGGGAACCGAGTGATCACGACTGGGACAGGGCAAGGAGGAGGATCTGAGGGCTGTGTGACAGCATTACGTGTGTCCACTCATTTCATGCCTGCAACAAAACTGCCTTTACAGATGAGGCAGTGGGGGCTGGGAGAGGCCCAGTCGCTTCGTGGAAGTCACGGGCCCATAAAGTCAGAGCCAGAGCGTGGCTCTGGGGCATCCACTCACAGAGCTCAGTCTTTACTCCTGGCTCTCCTGCCTGATGTGGGCAGAGTCAGATTGCTGAGGGTCCCTCAAGTCAAGAGGAGGGGCTTGAGTTTATGCTACATACAGTGTGAAGCCACTGGAGGGTTTTATTTTGGAGAGTCTTAAAAGCTCACTGTAGCAGCTGTGCAAAGTTAACTGAGCCTGCACAGCTGTCCCTGGCCTTTTTGGCACCAAGGACCGGTTTCATGGAAGACAATTTTTCCATGGACAGGGGTGGGGCGGTTGGAGGGGGAGGACAGGAAGAGGAAGAGCTCAGGGTAAGTTTTGCTCACCCGACACTCACATCCTGCTGTGTGGCTCCGTTCCTAACAAGCCATGGACCATACCAGTCTGCAGCTGGAGGGTGGGGTTGGGGCTAGGGGTCCATGAACTGAGGAATCATGCCCAATGACAAGTTGGTCCCAGGACAAATGTGCAAGGTGAGTGAAGTGCGCACCTGCCGCTGAGGGAGGGAGTGGTCTCCATCCTGGATGCACAGTGGAATTTCCTAGGGGTCTTTTAGAAACACTGGTGCCTGGTCCCTACCCCAGAACCCCCAATTTAACTGAACTGAGGTGTAACCTAGATACAGGGATTTGTTAGAGCTCTCCAGGTGATTCTAGCAAGGCAGGGTTGGGGTCTACTGCCCTACACATGGCTAAAAATGCTGGTGTGGAAAGCCAGATATTGCCTGTGATGATGGATTTTATGTGTCAACCTGACTGGAGTTAGGGATGACAGGTAGCTGGTAAAATGTTACTTTTGGGTGTTTGTGTGTGATAGTATCTCTGGGAAAGATTAGTGTTGGAATTGGTAGGCTAAGGAGATGGCCCTCATCGGTATGGTGGGCATTGTCCAATCCGTTGAGAAGAAAAAGGCAGAGGAAGGTTGAATTTGATGATTCTGCCTGAGCTGAGACTCTGTCTTCTCCTTTTCTTGGACATCGGTGTTCCTCATTCCTTTTAAATGTTGGGAGCCACCCTGCCTGGTTTCAAGAGCTGTAACTCCCCCATGGCTAAGGCTGAGTGAGCAACCTTTGGACCATAAACCACTAAGGAGTCAAAGCTTATCTCCCTGGCAGGGGTGCTGCTTCTGCTCCTTTTTCCATAACTGGCCCCCAATGCTTGACCAGTTAGCCAATGATGGGTAAGATTCCCCAAGGGGGGAACGACCTAAGACAGGCAGGATCATGTGGAGGCCCCAGGGAAGGACTTGGGGGGCTATGAAGAAAGGGGGTGATGGACCCTTGCCCCTCAGCTTTGACAAAGCCTGAGTTCTCACTCTGCCTGAGAGAAGTCTCCTAATCTCTTGGCTACTTTACTTCTCCTGCCTGACTTAATCATGAAACAATGACCGAGGGTGGTGCAGCCCTGTGCTGGAAAGGGCGGGTTCCCCAGGTGATCAGGCCTGAGAAAGAATACCTAAACTCTTGTGAAACCTGCTTTGCTAAGAATGCTCTTAATTAAATGATAAAGGTTTGAGCAGGAAATGAGCTTGTTTCCCAAAGTTTTGTAGCCCTTTAGCTAACAGACTCTGACTCAGAATAAGCCCTCGTAGTTCTTTGTATACTATCTACTGTTTGATCCTTACTGCCTGACAATGATTAATGAACTTTACCTATATTCCTGTGCAAATTGATTCCAATAAAAACCTGTGAAGGGAAGGATCAGGGTGCTTTCCTCTTGAGAGAGTTGCCAGGCCACTCCGAGGCACCCTCCCCTTGAGAGGGTAGCCGTGCCATCCCTTTTTCTTCACAGGACTCGGTAGTCCATGTGAATCTCTCATGTCTCATCCATAATGCCGCAGACACTGTGGCCGGTGTCTGCGTCATTTAAAGTCAGACTGGAACTTAACCACTCGTCCCTCCTGATTCTCGGGCCTTCAGCCTCAGACTGAATTACAACGCAACACTGACTTTCCTGGTTCTCCAGCTTGCAGACAGCTAACTGTGGGACTTTTTGGCCTCCATAACATGGGAGCCAATGCCTATAATAAATCACCTCACATATATCTGTACACGTATGTAGCCTATTGATTGTGTTTCTCTGGAGAACCCTGACTAACATATCGCCATTTTCCCCAGGGGGCCACACATCCGACAGATCCGATCTGTTTCTCTTCCTGGGCAGGCAGCTGGGCCTCTCTGCAACTGTCTCCTGTTGGCAGTGACCATGGATGCTATGCTGTGTGGAGACAGCCTCTGGGATACTCGTCCTGATCAGCCGTCATCAGAAAGTGTCACAGGGACACTGAACCATGAACCAGGCTTGTTAGAGAGGTGGTGGCTTCTATTTAACAGACAATTAGAAACCACGGTGAAAAAACACAGAGACTCGAGTAGCACAGAAGTTGAGGGTGGTGAGGATTCCTTCCTAGCTCTGTTCCCTCCTCATCATTCTCCTCAGTGCTTGCTTTAGTGTTGCAAGCAGGGGCTTGGGGCATTTCCTGTCTGGGTTGGAAATCTACCGGAGGGAACAAAATGTACAAGAGAAAACATGCTCCTAAGTGACTATTGACGATATCCATATTCATCACCCCCAGATTATGTTACTCAAAGACAGTTTTGGAAGCTCATTGCTGTTGTCTTTCCAAGATGAGCAATAAATGTGTGTTGTGCTTTCTTCAGCACTTTAATTCAAGTGTCTCAAAATACTTCACAGCTTTAACTAAGGAAGGCTTACAGGACCTCTGGGAGAAGAGAGTCATCATTGTGGTGTTTGCTGGGGTGCTGGAGGGTTCAGTGGGCTCCAAGTATAATGTCGGTAAGAGCAGGTTCGGGTGAGGATGAAAATAATTACGGCTTAGACGTTCACTGAGGTAGGATTACCGAATTAGATTGGAGTCTGCCTTTGGAGGAGAGGAGAAAGAGGAAAGGAAGGATAACAAAACAGTAAACAGCCCCCAATCATTCCTGCCTGATTTTGCAAATACCCTAAGGGATTACTGAAATCCCTTTATGACATTCCCTGAGAGTAATTGTCCGGCCTTTGCTGAAACATCTGGAGCAACAGGAAACATTGGCTGGTAGAAGCAGCCTCTTCACATGGTTGGACAGTTTTGATTGCTACAGAATTCTTCTAATCAGTGTCCCCTTGCAAACCGAGGTTACAGTTAGAGTGAAAGGTACCTGCTTTGATGAGCTCCACCTGGTGACTCAGGGCCAGGAAGAGCCTTCTGAGCCCCTCACCTCACTCCTGTGTCCTGGGGTCCTGTGCAGACCCTTCTCCCCTCCAGCCTCACTGCTTTTCCTCCTCTGGGCTGAGTTCCTGGCTCCTGGTTAAGGACATAATTCAGCAGCCAGATTCCCTGGGTTCAAATTCTGGCTCTGCCCTTACTAGCTGAGTGACCTTGGGCCAAGCCTCTGATGCTTCAGTGTTGCCATCTATAAAATGGCATAATCAGGGTGCCGAGCTCCCAGGGTGCTGGTAAGGAGTGAAGGAGGTCGTACGCGTGAAGCTTTCAGCAAAGTGCCCAGCACAGTGTGCGTGAGCGCCATGGGGGCCTCATCGCAAAGTGCCCTGCTCTGGCGCCCGACCGGGTCTCTTGGTCCCCAACTGCTGACACCCTCTCCCATCACCCCCGCCTCCATAGGTGGTTCTCAGGGGACCCTTGGCCTGCTGCCCAGTCCTCATCCAGGGTTTTTCTCTGCTGAAAGTCCTCTGAGCTTCTTCTGGCTGCAGACTGAACATCCTGGCACTTCCTCTGCAGGGGACTCATGCTGACCTTTGTCAGGTTTGCAGAGAGTAGCTTTCTCCCTGCCTGTGTTTTGTTATCTAAAGGGGCATCTCAGCAGATTTGCTTGGGCCTTTGGGGGTTCACTCCTCTCTTCTTCTACACCCTTGACTTTTCTGTCCAAGATGTAGACACACCATCAGAGGGCTAGGCCATGGGGGTTCACTTACTGTTAGCACCCTATCCCTGAAAGCATGACCCCCTTCTGACCTTTATGCCTGCGACTAAGTCTGCTGACGTCCTTGCTTCTTTGCTCCTCTGGTCCTTCCAAGCTTGCCAGATACGGCTCTGTGTTTGCACCCCGATGGTGAAAGTGCTTGCCTGTCAGTCACTATGACTTAACACTGGTGGCCAGATATAGGTCAGATGCGTCTGAGTCTCAGGGTCTGCCCGGCCCTAACAAAATGCCCTAGGAAATGGGATTGAGGTCTGTGTCCTGGTAACTTTCTCCTGTTGTCCCCAGTTTCGTTCTGTTTCTGTACAGATTAGGGCTAGTTCTGCTTATGGGGAAAGTCTTCACGTTTTTGAAGGCAATGAACATATCTCTTGGAGTCTTTATCTTTCCCAGACTAAACATCTTCGGTTTCCTCAGTGACCGTCAGTGTCTCACATGTTGAAGCTTCTAGTTACACTCTGTTTTGTACTTCTTGCACAGGCTGAAGTTCATCGTGCTTGACGTTTTTGGACCACGACGGAGAGGTTAGGAGGATGTTTTGTCCTGTGCGTGTGTGCACGTGCCTCCTAAATCACACAAGGCTGGTTCCTGACAAACTCACTCAGACATATAATTGGCTTAAAGACCAAGGTTTCTGATTTTTCTGATAACTAACCTCCCCAGTAATATCTTTGTTAAGCGTTTGATAGATCAAACCCATCTCAGGTATTTTTGGATCACCCACCACATTACTTAACAATGTGTTAACCCATTTATATTGTACATGGACCCTCAGACACAGCTGGCTTTGATTTGCTTGGAATGCCTCTAAAGGGGAGTTTGAATTTATGATGACTGAGTAGTTATGCAAAAGAGGTTGTACCAATTCAGCTTTCTTTTCAAAGCTTGCTGTTTCTCTTTCTGTTTCCTGGGATTCGGGCTAAAGCAGCAGCCCCTGCCTGACACACGGCAGTCCCTCCTGCACAGGCCAGGAATGAGGGCTAGTGGAAATGTGCACTATGCCTCTTCTGCGTCTGCTGGGAGTGGCATTTCCCCTGACTTCCCAACAGCTAAAGTAATTCAGATGACCAAGCCCATGGTTAATGGGTGGGTTGCATACCCTTCCCAGAGCAGGCATTTTGGTCACACGGCAAAAGGTGAGGTTGTACCTTTTCTTAAATGGAGGATATGAATAGCTGTGATGATTATGTAACTTATCTCATTAAGCCCATGCTACGCACTAGGCAAGACAATTGTATTTTGTTTTGAGGCTTTTTTTTCTTTTCTTCAGTAATGGGCAGAATTCTATGCATCTGAGAAGTAAACTTAGAGGGACTTTGTTGTGTTTGTTCCTGTACTTCCACAAGTCATTCTGTGAAGATATAAACATTGGTTTCCTTTAACAACCGGTGTAAATCCAAAATTAATCTGCCCCTCCCTGACACCAAGCAGCACCAAAGAGTGATGAAGTCATTTTAAATTTATTTGCTTGAAATAAATAATTAAAGAGAAAAACCTTGTGAGGATTGATTGTTACCTAGTCTGGGACAGTATTTCTGCTTCCAGAAGTTTCCCATTCTGCTTCCTTATTTGTCAACACTCCAGGGGGTGAGAATATCATCTGCGTGTTTATTTGGCAGGAACTGTTGTGAAAACACTTTCAAGAGAATGCCTGGCATCTGCTTAGCGGGAGGAGTGAGGGAAGCTTGTTCAGAGATCTGGTTATTTAGCACTGAGATACTACCTTTGTCTTCCTACCCCCAAACCAGGGAGGAAATCACAGCCTGCCACTTCCTCTCACTCATTTCTCTCACTCATCACAGGCCCAGGATCTCAGGCCTGCATGGCATCATGTGTTATTCATTGTGCATTTAGTAATACTGACAACAACAACAAAAAACCCAGAGCCCAGCGAAAGGAAAACTGCCCCATTAATCAGATTTCAGTGGGAAAGTCCTCTTTTAGAAGAGGCAAATCACATAAGAAAATAATTTAACCTTTGCATGCCACTATAAAAGATCTAAGAAATTCTATGAAATAAATCATTGCATGAAAGTATTTAACGAGTTCCTACTATGTGTTTAGCTCAATCGTGGCTGTTGTGGCCATACCAGAACTGTTAGATAGAGAATGTCAGGAATTTGGACACAAGGGACCTTCGGGGGGTGTAAAGGCCTCTGTTTGTCCCTCTGGATTCTCTCTCTCACCTGCTAGCTGTGTCCTGAGATGCTGCCCGGCACGGCCCACATGCAAGGCTCCCTGGCCTTCTGGTTGGATTGGTCAACGGGAGGCATCAGCAGGCAATTGGGAGGGAGGCTCAGTGTTTATCTGCAGCTCCCCCCTGCTGGGTCGCTGTGTCCATCCTCTAGAAACCATGGCTCCTGCCAGGGGGCCCTCTCCACACAGCCATCTCTCTCTGAGTCCTGATTACACTTCTCTCCTTTTGCCCTTTCAGGCAGAGTGTGGTGCCTCCAGAAATACACTTTGCCTCATGATTGCTCTACCTGCACCTTTGTATTGTATAGTTATTTTTATCACACTTTCTTTAAAACACAAGATTTGCATGGGCTGATTGATCCACGGGAAAATCCTGGGGCTGGGAGGGATCCAGGACAACCAAACACACTGCCTCTGTGTGTGCAGACACCGGGGCTGAGGCAGGACACTGAAGATTAGATTCTGATTCTGCTGTGTGAACTGAGGTGAGTCTCAAAATCTCTGAGCTACAGTTTTCTCATCCGAAAAATGGGAGTAATAATAGTTACCTTGTAGAGTTGTCATGATTTAACAAGATGATGCTTGTGGATGTGGTTTAGAAACTACAAAGCAGCTTATCAGTGTAGATATTGAAACAGTGACCAATGTCCCAAATGATAGCTGAGACACAGTGAGAGCCTTGGCGATTAACAAAAATGGACCAAAAGGTGTTTGCCCTGCTGGTCGTACCACCTGGTAGGACAGCGAGCCATTCATGTTTGGAAAAACTCTGGGCAGGGAGAATACCACAACAATGCTTTTTCTGGTTCACACTTGGTTAGCCAGAAAAGTTGGCTAGAACATATTCCCTAAGCATTCCAGTTACTAGGAATTCAACTGCAGGCGACTGTTATCTGGAAATAGGGGGAGCCCGTAGGCCACTTCTAAAACACATGCAGACTTTTAAAGTTAACGCTGTGAAAGGTGAGAGTGCCCCGTCAGACAGCGAGCATATGACAATACATCCGGAGACCTCAGTCACTGCCCTCTGTGACACACTATTGGTGAGATCTTGAGTAGGACACAGCTCACTGAGGATTCTGTTTTCTCTTTAAAAATATGATAATGACTTACGTTTTTAATGCAACTCTACAGGCTACAAAGGGTATTCATATATGATGCTTAACTTTTCACACAAAAATTCTTATCTCCCCACCTCAAGGGAGATCTGAGAGGCCATTCTGAAAGGATGAAATTGTGGGGCGTTTGAGATCACCCAGCACGGCACCTTCATGTGACATGTAATTAATTTAAATGTTGCTCAGCCTCCAGAAGCCAAGCTGCACCCGCTTGGGCAGGATGCCGATCTCAGCATGTCATCGTACCCCAGAGCGAAGCTCCGACTGCACTCCTGGCATACTGAGCAGGGAGCACACTTTACTGAAGCCTTCCTGACAAAAACGGAGAAATGCTATCCTATACCACGCAGAAGTCCCTACTACACCAGTCCCCTTTGGCCACTGTAACAAATGATCACAAACTTAGTAGCATGAAATAACAGAAAATTATTATTTTATAGTCCTGAGTCTGCGGGACTACATGCCTTCTGGAGGCTCTAAGGGACGATCTGTTCCCTTGCCTTTTCCAGCTTTTGGAGACTAGAGGCAGCCTGCATTCCTTGGCTCGTGGTCCCTTCTTTGTCTTCAAAGCCCACAGCATAACATCTTCCCTCTTCTCTGACCTCCTGCCCCTTCTGGCAATGAACCTTGTGACTATCTCAGGCCCAGCTATTTAATCCAGGATAATCTCAAGATTTTTATCTTAATCACCTCTGCTCAGTCCTCTTATCATGTAAGGTAACAGACTCACAGGTTCTGGAGATTAAGACAAGGACATCTTTGGGCATCATTATTCAGCCTGCACACCTATAAGAACCACTCTTTAGACATATCTCCCTTGGTATTTCCATACTCTCTGGCAAACTTCCTCTTTCTTTTCTTGAAAAAACTTGGCTCAATTTTTCTCCATACCTTCTTTCCAAAATTCTGTCCCTAATTAAAAACAAACAAATAAACATCCCCACCCCACCGCACCGCTGACCTGTATTATATCTGCCTCCTGCTCCTCAGGAACACCCTTTGTAGAGAAACCCAGGCAGCTACCTTCACATGAGCAGCTCTGGAGCCCAAGCACAGAAGTGACCTTTCCAAGGTCACACACGCACCGGGTAACGGCAGGTCTGCTGACCTCCATGCTTTACTGCTCCCTTTCATGTCTTCTTTTTTTCTCCTCCATAATGCCTCATAAAACAGCTAAATACACCTCTGAAGACAGGAGGCAAAATAAGGCTAGCTCTGTGAATTGTCTCTTCTCGCGTGAATCCATAAACTGCCAGAGACTGACAGAGAAGAGGTCCGTGAGAAGGCCTTACTGCGTCACTTCAAAGAAGGTGAACAAAGCTGCCTGTGTTTTCTATGTGCAGTACCGCTCAGGTGTCAGGCTTGGGGTGATCCCCAGAAGAAAATTAGGTATTCACCTGGTTGTTTATGTGGTAATGTTCCTTTAAAATATATTTTCCTCTTAGGAGCTGAGGGAAGGCACAAGGGCGTTTAAATGTGCCTCAAAGCTCTTTCTAGTGACTTGGCCTCATCCAAGGAGTGGATTTTCTTCATCCCAGGAGTGTTCTGAATGCTTTTATTCCCATAGTTAACTAGCTGGCTTCCCCAGCATTGCTCAGGGAAATCCTGAAGTAGGTTCATCCTGGAAGCTACTCTCCCTGCATATGCTAAGTAGAGTTGCCCATGTGAGAGGCCCCCTCACAGACCAATAACTACAGTTTGAACACCTGACTTCTTGCCTTTGGGTTTGAGCTCATATTTGAAATTATTTTCTCTGCTCACTCTGTTTTAACCCATATTCAAGGCCTCTTTTGAACTCTGGATTCAGTTATTCTGGTGATTGGCTGCTGGCCTTTTTGAGATTCCTTCCACTGCCCCCACAAGATATTTCTACTATTCATAAAGGGTCTGCATTTTAAGTTAGGTAATTTAAGTAGACCAAGTTTTGATAATGGCCATTCTTTAATGTGATACAGCAATAAACAGTCTGTATATAAACAGTGGGCGGAATCTCAGTTTTATTGATGTAGGTTACTATAGGTACTGCATGAACTTTTGGTTCTCAGCAAAGCTTGACTCCACATAACTACACCCAATCTACTCTTGGTTAGTACTGTTCTCAATGCACGCCACCTGCTTTAACGAGTTCAGAGGACCTAGTAAATGTCTGGCAACACGTGTGCAAGATGCAGAGAGAAGGAAGAGAAGGCAGCCCGTGCCCGCTGGGAGCTCCTGGCTGGCTAGGAAGACAGGCACGGCAGTGAAGTGGCCATCCAGTGGGATTCAGCAGGTCTCCCTCCTCACTACGATGATTTTACTTCTTAGCCTTTCTTTTTTTCTGTTTTTCTCACCTTTCCCCCCTCCCTATCATGAAGCTATGAACATTTTCATGTTCCTTTGGGACTCAGTTCTGTCCCATCTGTCATTAAGCGTGTGTTAACCACAGGGGCCTCCCTTCCTGTGATTTCCTATGGGGCTCCCAACTCAGCATAAATTAAATTGCCCTGCCCAGACTGTTTCATGCACACAGTCCAGGCTCTCCTTAAAACCCACTGAATGGTTTTGTATCACAAAGAAGATGAAATCCAGGTTCCTTACCCTGGCCTAGAGGGCCCGACGCATTCTGGTGTCTACTTCATCTCTGAGTTCATCTGCCATCATCCCTCCTGGTCCGGCCACACTGACCCCCTTTCCATTCTTGAAACACACTGAACTCTCTGCTATTTCAGGGACTTGGCACTTGTTTCCTCTACCTGGAATCTCTTGCCCTGAATCTTTGCATGCCTCTCTTCTCATGATTCTGGTCTCAGCATACATGTCACCTCTGTGGAGACCTTCCTCTACCATCTGAGCTAAAAGTAGCCTTGTCCTTCAAGCTCCTCCCCTCCTGTTCTATCCATCATCCATCTATCTATCTAATCTATCATCTATCTCCTATATTTTTGAGTAATTTATCTCCATTTGACCTTCATTTATATTTTTATTTTCTGTATCTTCTCTTCACAAACTTGAAAGTAGGATTCTGTCTATCTTGTTTCCTACTGAATTCCCAGTGACTACAGCAGGGATGGGCATGCTGCAGGTAATCAACAAATATTTGTAGAAAAAAAAGATTCCTTCATAAAGCTAAAAAGAGTACTAGGTGTAAAATATTTCTTTATAAAAGACATCACTTACAGTAGCAGTTTGTAATAATCCCTGGTATCTTGAGATATCTATTACAATGTAATTTCTTTGTTAATTACTCTGTGTATAGAATCCAAAAGCACAAAACCTTAGAAATCATTTACCTTTGAAATCATAAGTCTCAGAGTTTTACAAATGAGAAAATTCTTTCTTTTCATTGAATGCCTTTACAGATCCCTTTGAGAACTAAATGATCTATAAATGTTTAATTGTAAATAAATTATCTCCCTATATTTTTGACCCTTTTACATTCATTAAGTCAAGGGAAGACAATTAAAAATCCACAATATTATAATATTAAAATTTCAACATACATTTATTAAAATTTAGTTAAAGTTAGAGTGGTACTGTTTGATATAGACATTTCATGTAGCTCCTTGGAGACCTTAAACAGTCTTTTACCAAAACTGAGTAGTAAAACCCTCCTAAACCACGGACTTTTGATAGCCTAGGGTTGTAATACATTTTTGAAAAGTGGAGATCTGTTTGCTCGTGTCATTTCTGGCTCCCAAGTCTACTTTGAGGATGACACATACACAGTTTGTGAGCTGCAGGCCCTCGGGTACACTCTAGACCCCGCAGCCCAGGGAACTTCTCTCTGGGGGCGAGTTTCTTCCTCAACTGTCACTGTGTCTTTCCATTAGGAAATCCAAAAGCTAGGAGAGCATATCTCAATGCCAGTAGCCCTAAGTTACAGGGGAATGCCAGATTTCATTTGGGGACTTTTAAATAAATTTCTAACCTACGAGCTATTTGATGAAGAAGTGCTTGTTTCCAAGCTGTCAAGTTAAAATTTTCCCAGATTGCAAGTTTTTAAGTTCAAATGCATTCCTCACAGAGCACCATACCATACAATTGTCAGTGCAAATTTATATTTGATACAATAGAACAATATGTCCATTATCACAAGTATTCAAAGAAATGCCAAACGAAAGGAGACATTTTTTTTTACTAACATGGCAAAGGTTAAAAAAATAAAAATACTCACTGCTGATAAAGGGCTCAAAGAAGTGATACTTTCATGCCCAGATGGTGGGATGTGAATGAACACACATGTTTTGGGGAAGTAAGTGTATCATGTGGAAATAATCAGGTGCAAAAGATTTTTTCAAGGGCATCCACTGCAGTGTTATTTGTAGTGGTAAAAATTGGAGACAACGTAAGTGTTCAAAAATAGGAACAGAGTTAAATGAATTTTATGGCATTCAAAGAATAAAATAGTGAGCAAACATTAAAATATTGTTCTAAAATAGTATTTAAGGACATAAAAACCACTCAGGATATAGTAAATTAGAGTTAATATAACTGTGCATGAAGTATGATAGATTTCACTTATGTGCTAACATTTTAAAGTGTGGATCTATGTGTGGTGGGTTTAGGAATGATTTCTATTTTCATCTTTTCTGTGGCCAGCATGTATTCCTTAACAATCAGAAGAAAAAAATTTTCAAAATAAAACATGCCACTTGGTGGCCAGGAAGAACTATCCTTGGTTTTGTGTTTATGCTTCTATGCATCCCCACTATGCAACTGTTTTAGGGTATGTTTCCCATGCAGAATTAGATTAACCAACATTATCTTTATCATTCCATTCATTTGGAGGATTGAATTTTAAGGCCCAGAGAAAGCTCTAACTTGATTATGAAATCAACCTCAGACAGAAGGTTTGAATGACCAGGAGCCTGGAGGTGGGTGGGATTCTCCCAGTTGCCAAAGAAGTTCAGGCCAACACCCCTGCTGGGAAGATAAAAATCTGTCCCTAAAGCAAACACCTCAGTCCTATGACCCTGGCTTCACTTAGCTTGGTTTTCTTTCTTTCCATGTTGACCATCCACCAAAAGCAACTAATTCTGGTAATTTCATGGACAGTTGTAGGAATTCTAATTACTTTCAACAGGTTTTAGCATACAAAACAAGCAAAAATAGCCTTCCTCCCACAAACCCCATGCCCTCTTCAGCTGTTGTCACACTGTGGCTGACTCTGCTTCATAACTTGTCAGTAATAAGCCATCTCCATTAGGCCTTCCACGTCTTCCTTGCCGCCACCAAAATTTCTTTTGCTGGGGTCATCAATGGTTTCCATGTTGCTAAATCCAGTGAATGCCTTTTAGCCCTCATCTCCTTCATTTGACCTGTCAGAGGCATTCAACACAGTTGTTCAAGTCCTCCTGCTGGAATGCTCTCTTTCCCTCTTTCAGTAGCGAGAGCCTTGGGCTGTGTGTGTTTGCCATGCGCAAGCTACATCGTACTCTCCTGTCACTCTTTTAACAATAACCTGTTGTGATTTTTTTCAGTATAATGGAATTTTAAAAGGAAGAACACATCCTCCAGAAGATCCTTACTGCTGGTACATTTGTAGTTCTTAATATGATGCCTACTATTAAGTGGGATCACAATGATATTTAGATATGGCCATGTGTTAGTGTGAGTCAGCATCAAGAAACCATTATGCCTGGGATGTCTTTGCTGAAAGAGAGGTCTAAAAGGGGACCACTAAGGAGACTATCTAAATGCTCTTTAGTTCAACATAAAAAAAGGGGGATTTGATCGACAAATATGAACAAGAATATACCTTCCTTAAGGTAGACAGTCAGATGCCTTATGAACTTTTGGGTCCATCTGGGCTGTTTGGTCATCTTTGCACTTTGGCCCACACTTGGAGCTGATCTGCAACTGCTACCCTCCCTGCAATCTGAAGCTCAGGTCAAAAGCATAAACTCCCCTTGTGGAGTGAGGCTAGGAGACCTGCTGCCCTGGTGCCTTTGACCTCCTCCTTTCCCCCAGAAGACACCAGCCCAGATCTGACCTATTTTTTTATGCCTTCTCCGGAAGAAATGGTCATCATGCCTGATGTTTAGAATCAGCCCACAAAGAGCCTACTTTACTAAGTTCTGCATCAATGAGATTCATGAGCTGGTGGACCTCTGCCCATAAGAAGTGCAGTCGCTCGAGAACCAAGTGGGATGGGAAAGGGGCATGTGCCCAATTACATTTCATACAGGACCATTTAAGGGTATCCCCACAAATGAGCCTGTGTTCGGAGCCGGGATTGAGAATACTGAATGGGGTCCATCTGTCATAGCCAAGTGCTGGCAGTGTAAGTCCTTCCTGCTTATGGTTTGATTATGAGTGGGACCCCCATTCCATTTGGTTAGTGAGAAATCTCTAAATAAGCAGGGGTGAACTCCCCTCGAGGCACATCACATGATTAATACAGTCCTGTTTATTATTTTGAACTCTTGCTTTTATTCTGTTGCAAGTAGATAAAGGGTAAAATAGACTAAAAGAGAATCTTTTATTATGAGGCTAAAAACTGAGATGTTAAATGCTTGTATGTCTGAAATGCAAATCATAGTACTTAAAAAGGAATGTTTCCCTCTCTGTCTTCTATGTTTGCACATCTGAGGTAGAAATATTTGCTCATGCTCTCTGATGTGCCAGAGGCTGCCTAGAGAATATCTTGGGTAAACTTCACCCCAAAATTGCATAACTTACATATGCTTACTATGTAACAGGCATGATTTTAACTGATTTATATATGTTATTCTTACAACAACCATATGAAGGAGATATTATTTTTTAACTATTTCCAAATTCAGGGTGAGGAAACAGGGACAGAGTAGTTAGAGCATTTGTTCAGAGTGATACAGCTGCTAACCGGCAGAGCTGGGATTTGAACCCAGGTAGTGTAACTCTGGAGCAGTGGACCATCTACAACAGCCCTGTCCTGATATCTGTGATGATGAACTTTTCTTATGGTGTCTAGTACGGTAGTCATAATCATATGTGGCTATGGAGCACTTGACATGTGGCTAGTGCAACTCAAGAACTGAATTTAAATTTAATTTTAATTAATAATATAACCATATGTGGTATTGTACCAGACAACATAAGTATAGAGTCTGTGCATAATAACTTCCAAAATAACATCAGAACAGTGACTGTATCATTTACAGAAGAGGACGTGGGGGGCCAGATAAGTCGGGGCACATATTCAAGGCTCTAAAACTGGAATGTGGATGGGCCAGGATGTCAGGCTCTAGAGCCACATGCTCTGGTCATCAGAGATGCACTGTCCCTGCTCCCCTCTCCCCACAACCAGTTCATTCTCCTGGCTCTTCATCTCTTTCCAAACAGAAGCAGAAAGCATATCTTTGTTCCTTCCCCCTTATCGAAGTCCCTTTTTCCCTTCCTCTATTATTAACGCAGTAACAGTAGAACAGCGCTTTGTGGCAGAACATCACCCTGCATGTGTGGGCTATGCGTCATGGCCCTGGGGAGCTGAATTGACCAAACTGGAACAGCTTAACTCAGTAGTAGGTGGTGTACTCATTCTTCACATTCTTCAGGGTTTATTCCAAACTGTTCTTTTGTTGCCTCTTTCAGCTATTCTTCCCTCCAACCTGCTACAATTCCTCCATCTTTGGAAACAAAATATATGCCACATAATCAAAAGAGCCTTTGGTTAAAAGTACTAAAGTGTTATCTACTTCAAGTTTTGTTATTTAATTTGAAATTCTCCCAGCCCCCCCCCCAAAAGTCTTTCAATTAACTAATATTATTAGTAAAGAAAAAACCACAATTATTTATAGTTTAGGAGATTGTCAGTTTTTCTTAAGCATAGTTTTGCATAAATCAACCTTATATTAGCCCCTGGTGAGCCAAGCACAGTGTCTTGTACCCAGTAACCTTTCAACAACTATTAACATTTAATTGATTTGCCTTCCTCTACCTTCCTGTAATGACTTAAGGACTCATATGAGTAGGCAATCTCACTGTAACCATCTGTTATGAAAAAGAAAATAGACCTCTGTTCAACAACAACAAAAAGCCAAATTCAAATACTGGTGCACGCAGGCAATCCTGTTTGACATTAGAAGAGAAGAAGTGCTGTTACTTTGTCAGATAGCAGACTGCCCATCTGATTACAAAATACTATCACCGCCTTATCTGGAGTTGAAAACTCACCCAGCTCCCAGACAGAAGGAGGCAGAATCTAATGTTTCCCAGTGGAGGAAAGCATGCCAGTATTTCCAATGACCTGGAAAGTAGGAGTCTGCTGGAAAGCAGCTTGTGAAGAGACTGAGGAGGACTCTTTTAAGACACTGAAAACGTGGGGAGAAAGGACATTTGTGTTTGGGTCTCTTTGATGCTTCCAGTTCTGCTGTGACACAAGCTGTGCTTCTTGGATCCTAAATGATGATTGATCTATGCCAGTACAGCCAAGCTAATGTACTTAAAAAATCCAGAACGTTGATGTAAATTAGTGTTCTCTTTTCCACAGACTCATTCAGAGAATAAGTTCACATGGTGGTGTAAACAGGGAAGGCGAAAGGAAAAAGAAGGCACTTTATAATTTCTCAAGATACGAATTCTAGCACTGTACTTTTAAATACTCTTTCTACTCCCAAGCAATCAGACCTTCAAGCCACTTCCTGGAGCAATCCGCCCATCCAACCGTGCTGATCCCTGGCGTGCTCACCTACAGAGCGATCAGTGGGGAGGCCCCTCACCCTGGTGGACAGCTGGCTCTGGAAGGTGATGTGGATCAGCCTTCACTAGCCCGACTAATTTTTTTATCTCCCTACAGCCTGGGCTTGAATTAGTATTGCTGGAGAGGGCTGTTGCACCATGAGTAGTCTCATATGCAGGTGGATGATGCACAGATCTCCTTGGTCTTAGAAGTTAGACTCCTAGGGGTTCTTAGCCCCTTAGAATAATTTTGAACCATGTGAGTCAGCTGGGGGGCTTCTAAAAATAACCATGTCCAGGTTTACTACCAAAAGATTTATATTTAATTGGTCTGAGGTGGGAGCCTGAGATCAGTGATGTCTAAGGGATCCCCAGGTGAGTTCAAAGTGTAGTCCACCTGGCTGGGGCAGCTAGCAACCCCAGGTTTCCAGGATCCCCACCTCTTCCTCCTCCTCCCTCTAGGCGCCTCCTCCTCATTGTCTCCCGTAATGACCCAATGAGCCAAATAATACAGGTTTTACGTTCTGAAGTGGATGGTTTTATTGTCTCTGTAGAACATGAGAATATTTTCCATCTCTTATAAACAAAACAATATATACCTATTGTAAATTCAGACAATTTAAAGAGATCTAAAAAATGAAGTCAAAACCACTCATTACCTTCCACTGGACTTTATTTTGGTGTATGACTTTCTAGAATGTTTTCTAGAAATATACATATTTCATGTGTATGTGTGTACATATACATTTGGTAACTCTACTTCTAGAAACTTAAAGTAAGGGATTACATGGAAATGTTTACAAATATATATCTACTGTAAACATTGTTTAGATACACAAAATAATGAGAAGACCTTCAATTTCAATGAAAAGAAAATTGCACTAACTGTTGAATAGCCATAAAATGAGAGCAACTCCTGCAGTCTTTAAAATGATGTATGTCTACACTACTGTCTTGGAGCGATATCTCTGATACATTAAGAAGTCCATGTAATAAATGGATTAATTGTGTCATTATTCATTTGAGTCTGTGTCCCTTTTAATCTCTGAGTTCCATGAAGGCAGAGCTGTGTCTGTCTTGGGCACTGCAGTGTCCCCAGCACCAAGCCAGGGCCCAGTGGCAAGTAGGTGGACCTCAGGACACAGAAATAAATAAGTAAGTAGACATATCTTATAAAACACTTTGTACACGCTTTCACATTCAGTTATGCAAAAAGTATAGGCATTAATGTTCGCATCTTTCATGAAAAAGGGAGGTTTGGAGAGTGAAAGTGATGATGTGCCCTGAATCCCGACTTGGGCGCTAGACCTGTCCCCTCTCTGCCTTTCTAGACTGTTCCTCTACGGATTTACACTCAGCCTGAGCCGAGGAAATGTAACACTTACTATGATCTCAGAAATTAAAAGTTCTAACAGCTATCCACAACTGACATCCTAGGCAGAGGCACTTGGCTTGAACAAGAAGATTGTGTTCTTTGAGAATAAACAATGGTTACCGCAGTCAGTTCTGAGACAACCACTGTGCTTTTTAAACATGAGCAGGGGAGAAAACGTATGAAGATCAATCAACAAAAATTACCGTTCCCCAGGCCATTGGAGGCATGGGCAATCTGAATGAGAATGAAGACAGAAAGCAATTTAAGCTCTCTATTTAAGGAAGCCCTCAATTTAAGCCCTCAGTTTAAGGAAGTTTTTATAGTTGCAGGGGCAGAGGCCTGATGGGTGATTTAGGGAAATGCTGAAAGGTGGGGGTTGCTGTGGTTTTACCTGCCTTTGATTTTACATGCCAAAGGGAAAAGCAGAAGGCTTTGGATTATAATTAAATGATAGCTGTGACTGGGCGTGTGTGTAATGATGGGCTGGTCTGAAAACTGACTGATGGTCCTCAATGCTATTATCCTCAGTGATACCTTTTTAAATAGTGCACATTACATTATAAACTTGATGGGATTATACCCATTCCTATACTGACATAAAATTCATAGATAATAAAATCAAATCATAAACATTAAAAGAAAAATCAATATAATGCCTTCATATGAAGAAGAACTAGAAGGCAATGAATAATTTGTAATAAAAATTCTCTCCAAGCTGTAAAAGCTCAAGCAAAACATAATGAAGTACTCAGACCTGCATCTGCGCATAGAACCGCTGTGGTCACAAAGCCACGAAGGATAAAGCTGTGGGTGTGTCCCGTTGAAATACTGATGAGGAGCTGGGGGTGGAGTGATTTTCTGAAAACTTCCAAACAAACCTAATACCAGCTTTCCTGGTTTTGTGCATTAGTTGCCTTTCTGAAAAACTCAGCACATACACATTTTTAAATTGAGGCATGATTCACATACCATTCGTCCTTTAAAAGTGTATAATTCAGTGTTTTGGGGGTATTCTTAGAGTTAGGTAGCCATCACAATTATGCAACTTCACGACAGTTTTACCAGCCTCAAAAGAACCCCATCCCCCCGGGCAGTTACCATCCACTGCCCTTCCCCCAGCTCCTGGAAACCATGAATCTAGGTTGTTTTTTATCTCTATCGATTTGCTTATTTTAGACATTTCATATAAATGCAGTAATAAAGTATGTGTAGCCTATTGTATCTGGCTTCTTTCACTTATAAAAACTTTCAAAGTTCATCCATGTATCAGAACTTTATTTCTCTTTATGGCTGAATAATATTCTATGGCATGGATATACCACATTTTGTTTATCCATTTGTTAGTTGATTCCATTTGGGTTTATACTTTTTGGTTATTACAAATAATGTTGGTAAGAACATTTTTGTACAAATCTTTGCGTGGACGTATGTTTTCAAGTGTGTTGGATACATCCTAGGAGTGGGGTTGTTGGGCCATACATACGGCCAATCTATGTTTTACTGTTTTGAGGAACTGCTAGACCATTTGAAGACGGCAACAGCATTTTCATTCCCATCAGCAATGCATGACCTTTCCAATTTCTCCACATCTTCATCAACACTTGTTATCGTCCCTCTCTTTTTTACTATGATCACCCTAGTGAGTGTGAAGTGGTATCTTATTGTGGTTTTTATTTGCATTTCACAAATAACTAAAGAGCATCTTTCATGACTTTACTGGCTATTTGTATATCTACTACAGAGCAATGTCTATCCAGATCTTTTGTTCACTTTAAAAAATGGGTTATTTGTCTTTTTATTGTTGAGCTGTAAGAGCTTTTTAAAATATATATATTCTGGATACTAGACCCTTATCAGATACAAAATTTGCAAATATTTTCTCCCATTCTATGGGCTGTCTTTTCTCTTTCTTGATGGCATCATTTATAATACAAAATTATTTGGATTTAATGTAGTCTGATTTACCTATTTTTTGTTGCTTATGCTTTTACTGCCATATCTAAGAAACTATTATTTAATCCAAAGTCACAAAGAGTTATGCTTATGGTTTCCTCTAACAATTTTATAGTTTTAACTGTTAGTTAGGTCTCTGATCCATTCTGAGTTTACTTTTGTGTGTGATATGAGATGAGCTCCACTTCATTCTTTTGCACATGGATATCCAGGTGCCTCAGCACCATTTATTGAAAAGACTATTCTTCCCCTATGGAATTATCTTAGCACCTTTGTCAAAATCTATTGCCCATAAATGTAAGGGTTTATTTCTGGACTCTTGACTCTCCCTCAGGCTGCCCGTGGCAGTTAGTCTGGCATTATTAACCCCCGCCAGCTGAATGCCAGTGTGCCTTTCTGGCTCTCATAAGTATCTAGAACAGCCTCAGGAGGACAATGTGCCTGTGGAGAGCCACCTCTCTAAAATTACCTTCTGTGCCCTTCAGCCTATTTCTTTCCTCGTCTCCTCCAGCCCATCTCCCACATGTCTAAAACGTGTATTTTTCAGGTTACTCTTTGTTTGAAAGTTTTCAATGGCTCCCGATGCTCTGTCAGCTGAAGTTCAAACTATCCAACATGGCCTATCAGCTCCATACCCTCCAACTTGTCCTGTGTAGCACGTGGCCTGTGGAACTGGCCTTGCTACTACGTGCTGCCCCTCCATCAGGCACACTGACAGTCCTTTGGAAATCACACTCATCCTTTAGGACCAGCTCCATCAGCTCCTCTGGAAAGCCTTGTGGGTCTCCTCTCCAGCTGGTGGCACCTTGTGTTGAGTTCCCAAAGTGTCTTCAGGGGACCTTCATTCTGGCATTTATCATTCTAAATGCAAGAGCTGGATGCTCCTTCTGCCACTGGCCATAAGTGCCCCGCCTTGTTTATTCTGGCTCAACCTCGCTGTACAGCACATTGCCTGGCCTCTGCTGGGGTCAGTGAATTTTGGTTGAAGGACTGAATCAGTACCTCCCTTCGTTCTTCCTGATGAAACCGCTTTTGTTCTCTGGAGAGATTGCTTCACCTTGAAGCTCACAGAGATTTATTATCATTTATTTATATAATACACATGCCTTTGTTTGAGAAGAGTGACAGGGGTCTGTATGTATAATTCCAGGGAATAGGGAAGAACTCTTCCAGTTTCAAACATCATCATCATCATCATCATCATCATCAACAACGGCAAAAACAGAAATTCTTCCAAATACTAAAAATTCTCCAATGCGGTGTAATCTTTTTATTCCATTAGTTAAGAGGCAGTTTAAAACCCAAGTGCCCCATGTGAGACTCAAAGACAGTGGAAATGCCTGGTGGAAGATAAGCAGAGGCTATGGAGAGATGAGGCGGGCCCAGGGACCTAAAAGGAACCGTAGTGCAGGGGCACCTAAAAAGAAAACAGTCAGAAGAATGTGTTTGTCTGGAGTGGCAGCTGCTGTGTGCAGGTGACATGTTTGCAAATGTTGTCACCGGAGTCAACCTTGGACACCATTCCTCCTGTTACAGCTCTGGTGCCCAGGCCACTGTTAAAAACAACTTTTTTTTGCATGACTTGACATTTTAAAATTACTCTTTTTTCTCTCCAAATTAAAATACATTAGTATTAAATCTTGACAAGTATGGCTAACTAAAAAAGAGACAACATCTATGGCTATGAATTCCCCTCCCTACAGACGGCACTGTGGATATTGTAGGGGACGTGCTCCCAGTAACTTTGTTTCTCTCCAGTATTTGCCCTCTCCACAGCGTGACTCTGGCAGTCAGTCACTGAGTAAAAGGGCATATTTCAAAACAAAAAAAACAAAGCAAAACAAAAAGGTAAGTGCACAAAGGGGGAAAAAAGGAATGTTGAGGGGTTTTCCAGCTCTCCTCCGTCCAGGGGCTGTGCTGGGCATGGCTGGGAGTGATTAGAGTATTGATTCTATTACCTCTTGCACTGCACAGCCATGACGTCAGTAATGCAATTCAGACTGATCAGAACGAAATTAACCATGAGTCAGATGGCAGCTCCCGGCTGTTTAAGCTAAGGAGAAATGGATTTTGTCAAAGTTTATTAATTCAACATTTTCTCCTCTATATCTGTGTTTCATTTATTTAGAGCCAAGTCCAAGGGGCCATGTTGAAACCTCACCTTAATCGATGGCCAGCATTTCCTTCCCCTGACTGAAGGCTTTTCCTCCAGCTCCACAAAGGGCCAGCACCAAGCTTGTGCAACCTCTCTGGCACGACATGACTTCCCTCCGTTCTTCCCACAGCATCCACCCACTTCAGCCTTCAGCCTTCAGGGTCACAGCTGCCTCGACGACTCTGCTTTCAGTTCCTCCCTTTCCATCCTTGGCCTTACTGTGGATGCCGCTCCAAAAGCCCAGCCCTGGGCGTATTACCACTTTGCTCAGGAACCCTCAATAGTTCCCTGATGCAAAAAGAGTTAAGTTCACACTCTTAGCTGTTTACTTGTCTGCCTTTCCAGTCATATATTCTGTTACTCTGAGCCGGGTCCAGTGAAAGTAATCTCTGAAAAGGCTGCCAAGCACCTTGAAAAATATTTTTTCCCTCCCTCCTTCCCTCCCTTCCTTCCTCCTCACCCAAGGGCATACTTACTGATTTTATAGAGAGGGGTAGGCAAGGAGAGAGAGAGGGAGAGAAATATTGATGCGAGAGAGAAACATTGGTTGGTTACTTCCCGTATGTGCCCCACTGGGAACTGAACCTGCAGCCTTAGGTATGTGCTGTGACAAGGAACCAACTCTGCAACCTTTTGGTTTAAGGGACGATGCTCCAACCAACTGAGCCATACTATCCAGGGCTGAAAAATATTTTGTTTCTTCACCTAATTAGGAAATTCGTACTTTTATAATACTCATTATGAAAATTTGGAAAATCCAGAGAGTGTAAAGAAGGAAAGAATAATTACCCATGTCACGCTGCCTAAAATTAGCCAGTGTTCACTAACGTTTTGGTGCAAAATGGCTCAAAATCATGCTCAAACTGCACATAGTGTAGTATTGTATTCTGCTGTTTTTACTTATTACCTTAGGACACTTGCTCGGATCATTAAAATATCCTTATAAAATATTATTGGAATGGTTGCTCAGTGTTCCATTATATAGTTGTGCCACAGCTGATGTAATCATCTACCCTTGTTGATATTTTTAGCCGTTTAGGTTTCTACCAAATTCTGACTGTGATAAATAATGCTAAATTGAACTTGCTTGAATATAAACCTTTAACCACATTTTTGTTGTTTGCTTGAAAGAGATTCCTAGAAGACGGCATCAAATAACTCTCCAGCCTATTGTTTTAATAACTGGAGCATTTGTTTTACCTCTCTTCCAAATGTATGCCTATCCTGTGCAAACTGGCAAAAAGCTCTGTGCACCCTGGGTGCACTACAGATGATGGTCGAATTGAAAGACAGTTCACTCTCATGTGTCTCAGTTCATTCAGCAGCTTCCTTCATTTGGAAAGCAGAGGTGTTCAATTATATTATATTTTAAACACGGCGTTTTATGGTTTTTGTGCCATCAGAATTTCGCTAATAACACATCTCAGCTGTAATATTCACAAATGATTGTTTTCACAGCCCATTTCCTGTATGGATCATTGATTTCCCATGGGGTTCAAGAAGGCCTGCTGCCTATCTGGTCGGGGGGCCAATACAGCAAGTTGGGAAGTCCATGGGGGTTGCATTCCCTCAGCCCTGGCTTCAGTTTCTCCTCTGTGTGACCTTGCGCACAGGATCTCAGTATCTCTGGATTTCAGGTCTTTGGTAAATCATGCCTGCTTTGCAGGGTTGATGGAAGGACTAAATTGGATAATTATGTAGGGCTCTTTGTAATAGTGGGTTTTAATTGTTATAGCTATTATTGTAATACATGTTTCAATAAATCACTTAGGCATCCTGTGCCCTGGATGGTGACACAGAAGCTTCAGAAACCAGGGTTATTCTTTTGGGAAGACATTGGTCCTCTTTTTTCAATATCAGCACAGTGAGTGGTGAATTACTGTGCAAGCCTATTTTCTGTATGTGTATTTTTAATAGCAGAATCTAGACGCAGGGCCTACTCAGGCGTTCCTTAGAAAATCTAGAGGAGCTAGGCATTGATTTTGCCCCATCATAGACAGACACAGACACATGAAAGGAAGCTGATTCTTTGATTTTTCAGGTAAATTATTTCCAGATTGACACCGTACTCACTGAAATATAGCCTACTAGGCTCTCCCCCACTCCCATTACAACCTCTGTAACAAAAATAAAATTAAAACCACTACGGTACTAAGGAGGGAAACAAGAGGAGGACCACAGAAGAGGCCAGGGGGATAAATGAACAAACGGGAGCCTCATTTAAGAAACAGCCCCTGTCCTACAGGGTCGTTGTGAGCAATGACGTAAAATAACGTATGTAAGTGCTTATCACAGTCCAGGCACCTTGGAAGTGCTAAAGAAACAAACCCAGATCAACCCGCAGATCAACTTTTTTTATCATTTAAAAGTTATGGCTTCAAGCCAGGAAGTCTTCAATCAGCCTCCGTTGTAACTGTCCTTGAGTTATATAACTCCGTATTGATTTTAGGAACAGTGCATCTGGAGTTGCCTAATTTTGTTACCTGGAGAAGTCAACCCCATTGATCAAACTCTTAACAAGTGCTGGCTCTGTGTCAGGAGCTCTCCTGAATGCTGGGGCAGGAGATGAAGGGGATGGGGCCCCAGCCCTCAGGGGTCTTATGTTTGGTTGCTCTTAGTCTGTGTGGCGCAAATGCCATTAGATGGGGACAGAAGAAAGCAGTATGACACCACGGATAAGAGTGGAGATCTGGCACTAAATACCTCCGTTCAAATCCCAGTTCTGTTACTGACCAGCTATGTGATCCTGTAGCTTGAGCTTCTACATGTGTTTGATTTTTTTCTTTTGTAAAAATGGAATAATACCAGCATGTTCCCCAGAAGTATCATTGTAAGGATTAAATGAGACGTTCCACAGAATTGCTTAGAAAATGCAGGTTTGTAGTGACAGTAAATATATTTGCTATTTATTGAGAGGCAGGAGCCTTGGATTCTAGTCCTCCCTTTTTCACTAAACAATTTTGTGATCTTGGGCAAGGCTCATGCCTCTGAATCAAAAAGAGAAGGATGGATATCAGCCTCTTATTGGATGCATCATTTATGAATATTTTCTCTCATTCAGTAAGTAGTCTTTTGTTTTGTTAAAGGTTTCCTTTACTCTGCAGAAACTTTCTGGTTCGATGAAGTCTCTGCCCAAATAAACAAACACAGTTGCTTATTTTTGCTTTTGTTTCCTTTGCTTGAGGGGACCTGTCTGAAAAGATATTACTCAGACTGATGTTAAATAGTTTACTTCCTATATTTTCTTCTAGAAGTTTTATGATTTTAGGCCTTACATTTAGGTCTCTAACCAATTTTGAGTTTATTTTTGTATATGGTGTAGGAGAGTGATCCAGTTTTATTGTTTGGCGTGTATCTGTCCAGTTTTCCTGGCACAACTTGTCGGAGAGACTGCTGTTATTCTAGTGTGTGTTTTCACCTCTTTTGTCATAGGTTAGTTGACCGTATAAGTAAGGGTTTATTTCTAGGCTCTCTATTCTTGTCCATTTATCTATGTGTCTGTTTTTGTGTCAGTACCAAGCTGTTTTAATTATTACAGCTTTGGATCCCCAAAATATATCAGGAACTCCTACAACTCAATAAAAAAAACTAAGCAATCTGATTGAAAAATGGGCAGAGGACATGAAAAAACATTTTTCCAAAGAAGACACACACATGGCCGACAGACATCGTGGAAAGGTGTTCAACATCACTCATCATCAGAGAAAGGCAGACCAAAGCCACAATGAGATACAACCTCATGCCAGTCAGAATGGCTACTAAAAAGTCAACAGACAACATGTGTTGGTGAGAATGTGGAGAAAACAGAAGGGAGATTCCTCAGAAAACTAAAAATCGACATACCACACGACCCAGCAATTCTACTTATGGGTACTTATCTAGAGAAAATGAAAATACTAATTTGAAAAGATATATACACCCTTATGTTCACTGCAGCACTATTTATAATAGGCACCAAGTGGAAGCAGTCTAAGTATCCAGTGACGGATGAATAAAGAATATATTATACATATGTATGTGTATATATATATATATATATATATATTTACATATATATGCAATGAAATATTATGCAGTCACAAAAATGAAATCTTTCCATTTGTGACAACATGGATGGATCTAGAGGGCATTGTGCTGAATGGAATAAATCAGGCAGAGAAAGAAAAACACCATATGGCTTCACTTACATGTGAAACCTAAAACAAACAAATGGAAGAAAACAAAAACAAACTCATAGAAACAGAAACCAAAGGGATGGTTACCAGAAGGAGGGGTGGGGAGGTGGGCAAAAAAGGGAAGGGGAATAATAGTCAATAATACGTGATGTTTGCACAGTGACAGATGGTGGCTAGACCACATCGTAAGGCATAAAAATATGGAATCACTATATTGTACCCCTGAAGCTAATATAACCAATATAAGATCGTATGCCAACTAAACTACACTTAAAAAGAAAAGGAAAGGAAGAAAGTACTGTATTGGCTGGGCTGGTCAGTCTGGACTATCAGGAGGAAACTGGGCTGTACCACTCACTGGGGCCAGGAAGGCATGTATCTGGAATACAGGAGCTTCCCTGGGGCACGTCAGAACTCCCCCGTCCTGTAGTTAAAGTCATCAGGAAAACGCAACCATCCAGTTCAGGCAGGACTGCTGGAGCCTCGGTGTTTAGAATATAAAATTTAGAAAATAAAAGGGTGGGGTGGGAGAGATTAACTACTTAAATTTCCTCTCAGATTTACAATTCTCAAATTCTACATCCCCATTCTACTTCTAGCTTGCTGTGTTTTGTATAACAAGGTATCTGGGTAAGTAGCCAGTTTTATGTTCAGATCACCATGGTAGATGGGAATAGCACAGTAATAAGACGGCATGGATGAAAATCAAATAGGGTTCACACCCACTTTGTATGAAAAATGTCAAATGACAGAGTAAAACATAATGTTTTGCCTACAATGTCATTCTGAATGGAGAATTACAAAGTTGGATTTCAATGATTGGGCTTTTATTCTGGCTATAAATATAAGGTTATAGTATAAGAATGGTGTGTTTAAGCTTCTTCTTGCACCTTAAACAGGAGGAGTGATAGTTCCTTCCAGTTATAACAGTGCTTAGTGTTGGCATAAATAGCACTCCTTGTGTGTGGCCCTGCTCAGGCGAAGGACCTGAGCTGCTGATTTTCATGCTGGTCACTGCCTGGCTGAGGGAGGGTCTTGAGAGGTGTGTACAGGAGTCCAGCTGCATGAAAGTTTTTCATAAAACCACAAGGGACAGACAGTCCTTTCTAAACTGGCACCTCACAAAATTATGAACATGTCCTTGACCGTTGCCAGTACTGATGCTGACGAAAGGCCCTATTCAAACAGCATATTAGTGGTTTCAAAGCCTTGTTTCAACTTGTAAATTTATTTAGGGGGAGAATAGAGAATATAATTTTCTTTTTTAGAGAGGTGGGTTGTTATTAAATTAACACTGATTTCTTAAGCTTTAGTGAGATTGTCCTCTGGGTACCAGAAAAGATACATTTCTGTCAGTTAGTGGAACAAATTGGTTTCGGAAATGCAATGCTAGCCGTTTCCTTAAAAGTGTTGTTACTATAAAAGTAATAACTAACTATTATTATAAAAATTTAGAAAGTAAGGAGACCTATAATCTACTATCTTAACATGCCTACTGTTATGCCAATTTTAAAATTATTTTTGTGTAGGACTTGTAGCATTCACAGAGTAAATTTTTGTTCCTCTTTTCTCTGGTAAATCTTTTTTAAAATCCCTGAACATTCATTAGTTTGCATTATTTAAGAAAAGGATATTGATTAATCTGTGTCCTGATTAAATGCCAGATTTAAAAAAAAATACTAATTCTAATACCTGGGTTAAAAAACAACCAAATAGACTAAACAGACAACATACAGAGTTTCTCTCTCTCTCTCTTTTTCTCTTTCTCCCTCTTTCCTTCTCTCTTGAATTTGGGAAACCGCACAGAGGTTGCTTTTATTAAGTGGGCCTTTAGTCTCACACAATGTGTAATTAACAACCAAATCAAACAAAGCCTTCCAGTTCACTGGCATTTCAGAGGTGAGAAGAATCGGCTTGGTCTTTGCCACCTCTCTCTTCTGGCTGAGTCATTCCTCGGGGTCCATAGCAGCTGGGAAGAGGAACTTTATTTCATTACAAAGTACCCGTGGCAGAGCCGCCAGGGTCCTGTCCTGAAGAAACAAGCACATTCAGGATTGGGTTGGTCGAGTCGTGGGAGGGTTTTGCCTGGGTTGCCTGATGGTCTTATTATTCCTCATTTCTCGTCATGAAACTGTGGCCTCCAGAGAATTCCACCATCTCTGATGGATTGATAGGAACACTTTACTATGATCCCCACAACCTCAACAAGGCATCTTGCTGCTCTTACATGGGGCCAGGCACAGGGCCTCTCCTTTAAAAGCCAAATACTAAAAACTTTACATTTTGAAATATTTCAGACATAGGCAAAAGTATTGAAAGTGATATTACAGCCACTCCTACTTATTAACATTTTTGCTTTTGCTCTCTTTTCCTGGAAAGAAATAAAAGTACCAGTTAATAGTTAAGGTGCTCCTATTGTCTCTCTTCCCCCTTTCTCTTGTGAATCCTAAGAAGACATGTATGTGTCAAAATGGATTTCTTGTGGTTAACAGGGCCCAAGTTCATGGCCAGAGTCTAGCAGCCATTGCTGACTGAGGTCTCCCATGTATCTGCATTTTGGAAAAGCCACAGACTGAGGTTTCAACCTTCTATACTGCCCCTGCTGCCTGAGCCAACCATTACGAGGAAGTTCTTGGTCTCCTCTTGTGATCAGTGAACTGAGACCTGTTCCACCCAATCACAACTGCGCCATTATATCCTCATTTGCATTTTTTACCAACCAATCAGAATGCATGATACCAATCAATCAGAACTGTATGATTTGGACCCATCAGAAATGTGTGATTTCAAAAACTCATTTGCATCAAATGGACCACATCAGGGACCTGGACATAAATTTTCTCTGAAAGACAGCCTCCCCAGTGGAGGGGACGGAAGTCCTAGAGAGAGCAGAGCAGGCGCCATTGTTCCCTCTCAGACCCCGCCCCCACATACAACGTCACAACCCAGCGACTAGGGTACCCCGCCCTGGTGAATACCTAAGGCTCTGCCCCTTATAGTAATAGGTGCGACTAGACCAAAGGGGAGGGGGGGGAGATGGCTCGAACAGAATTAAAAGCGCCACAGTTAGTACTTTTAAGTGACCGAGAGATAGCCAACCTATCAGATGCACAGTTCAAAACACTGGTGATCAGGATGCTCACAGAATTGGTTGATTTTGGTCGCAAATTAGATGAAGAAATGTAGGCTACAGTAAGAGAAATGGAGGAAAATGCACAGGGAAACAATAGTGATGGGTAGGAAACTGGGACTCAAAACAATAGAGTGGACCAGAAGGAAGAAAGAAACAACCAAACAGAAAAGAATGGAGAAATAAGAATGCAAAAAAAGGAGGTGAAGCTTAGGAACCTCCAGGACATCTTTAAATGTTCCAACATCCGAATTATAGGGGTACCAGAAGGAGAAGAGGAAGAGCAACAAGTGGAAGACTTATTTGAACAAATAATAAAGGAGAACTTCCCCATTCTGGCAAAGGAAATAGATTTCCAGAAAGTACAGGAAGCTCAGAGGGTCCCAAAGAAGTTGAACCCAAGGAGGAACACACCAAGGCACATCATAATTACATTAGCCAAGGTAAAAATGAAGGAGAGAATCCTAGAAGCAGCAAGAGATAAGGAGACAGTAACCAACAAAGGAGTTCCATCAGACTGTCAGCTGATTTCTCAAAAGAGACCTTATAGACAAGAAGGGGCTGGAAAGAAGTATTCCAAGTCCTGAAAGGCAAGGACCTACATCCCAGATTGCTCTATCCAGCCAAGCTTTCATTTAGAATGGAAGGGCAGATAAAGTGCTTCTCAGACAAGGCCAAGTTAAAAGAGTTCATCATCACCAAGCCCTTATTACATGAAATGTTAAAGGGACTTACCTAAGAAAAAGAAGAATAAAAATATGAGCAGTAAAAAAAAAAGTCATCAAATGGAGGATTAGCAACAGGGAAGTAGGAGGAGGAGGGAGGGGGAAAAGATATAGAGAATAAGTAGCATAGACAGTAGGTAGAAAATAGGGGGAGGGTAAGAATAGTATGGGACATGTAGACACTAAAGAACTTATGACACATGGACATGAACTAAAGGGGGAAAGAGGGTGGGAGGGGATGGGCAGGGTGGTGGGTAATGAAGGGGGAAAATGAGCCAACTGTAATAGCATAATCAATAAAATAAAGAATTAAAAAAAAAAGACAGCCTCCCCTTTGTCTCAGTGGAGTGCACTTTTAGTTTTCCAACAGAGGCTGTGTCTCTGCAGTTTGTGGATAAAAATCCTCAACCTTGGGATTTTTATACTATGTGAGTAGTGAGAACTTGTGCTCCAAACCCTTTCATGCAAAGGCTTGAGGTTCTGATTTCTCATGTAAACCTTTTTTTATGCTAATGATCAGTGACCAAAGGTTATGATTTCTCTAGTCCAGGGGTGCCAAACTCATTTTCACCAAGGGCTACATCAGCCTTGCGGTTGCCTTCAAAGGACCGAATGTAATTTTAAGACTGTATAAATGTAACTACCCCTTAACAGTTAAGTGTGAGCTTGGCACTGCTGCCGGGTAGAAACAAGGTGCTGGGCCAGATAAAACGAGGTGGAGGGCTGGATTTGGCCTGCGGGCCTTGTGTTTGCCACCTGTGCTGTAGTCCCTCATTTCCCTGAGATCAAGGTTCTTTGAGGGTCCTGGATAGAAGTAGGGGGTCTCAGTTTCAACTTCCTACCTCCCATGAGCCTAAATTCACAGTTCCTCCTGCATGGGTCTCCAAATTCAAGTCCATAAAATTAGTACCCTTTCCCGGGTCTTATCACCCTTCTTCCCCTCACTCTTGCCTACAAGCACATGCCCCTTCTGACTCTTTTAACTCTTAATTCTCTGAGACAAATTGGTGCTAATACTATTCCTAATAATACATATTATGACCTTAAGTCTCTTCACAGTCTAGGCCCACAGCCATTTTGCTCCTTGGGGACCTGACCCATGCTTTGCTCTTCCTTTAGTGTTACTATAGAACCTAGGAGGCTTCTTGCAACAAATATTTGTTAACTGATCCACAAACTCCCCAGAGTGTGCAATTGCTGTGTGGTATCTTCATGTGAAATATATAAGCTGTTTTCCACTTGAACTGATATAGTTGGGGATACCACAAACTTCAGATCCCTTTGGGTATTGTGGCGAAATCACTGGACTAGGAATCAAAAATCCGGAGTTTTAGCTTAATCTGTTGTAGAAAAATTGTGTGTCTTTAGACCAGATATTCTACCTTTCTCATCCTCAGTTTGTCTACAAAATGGGGATTGTATATCTGCTCTGCTTGCCCTACAGTATTGTGATAAGGATTAAATAATGGCCATGTGGAAAAGTAGTATGCATTTTAAAAAGTTATCCATGGTGTATTGTTGATAGTGTGTTTTTTTATTGTTATTCCATTACAGTTGTCCCAATTCCCCCCCCCCCCTTTGCTCTTGTGTTTTTGTTTCTGAGTAAGGACATAGTAAACCAAAGAGGCAGTAATACAATTTACTGATTCCTTCTGGGAAATATTGCTTATTCTGCCATTGTCTGGTTGTCAGCCTTGCTATAAGAAATATTGTTTTTGTTTGCTACACTGCCTTTAATGGTTTACATGTTGCCCAAAGGAGCCCTATTGATATTCTGGATGGCTTAGATAAAGTGTCATTTTTGAATGTTTAACTCAAAGAAATCCATCAAATGTCATCCTCTCTTCTGGCAACATCTTTCCCAAGTCAGTTGTTTTCAAGTCAGTATAGCATTTGCCAGCTGACACCTCTCTAAACAGAAACGAAGCTCACTCACATTTTGCTTCTGCTTCCCTTTCCTTCCCTCACCAGTGTGCACCCAGGCCCTCTGTATCCATTCCCACCAGTGTGCCTCCCGCCACACTACAGATGAGCTGGCATCAGTTCAACGAACCCTGGTTCCTAAAGGCTGTGTGTAGAGCAAACTTTTGCAAACAGAATATCATATTTTCACATTAAATGACACATGTTCCTCCTTTGGTTTTGATCTGCACTCAGTCAGTGTTGGATTTAGTATGTATCTCACTATCAAGTTCAGTCTCTGATAGACTGTAAACATCCACTATTTAGAAATTCTGGTGATTTTTAAAATTAAATAAAGAATTCTTGCTGGTAATTATTTCCAGCCCTATCAATTGTTAATGTTCTTGTAATGGGTTTTCACATAAGAGGTACGTGTGGGTGTGTCATATTTATCTTTTCTTCCCGTTTCACTTTTGAGTCACTGCCCCTTTAAACATATGGGTGAGAAAAAAACTGAGCGCAGGTCCTCTCTCCAGGGTCATAAGAGAGTGCCGTGAAGTGGAATGCTGGTGGAATAAACAGTGAAGAATGCCACCTGAGCCAGCCCTGACCAGTGGCTGATCACAGTCATATAAATGATAGGTTCTCCTGGAGAAAATAATTATTTTCTGACTCATTTCCGGAGCCTCTGAAGTGGCACTTCCTGTTGTTGGAGACCTATTGTGCTGAGGTGAGACTTCAGCTGCTGGCCCCCATGGAGGAGACGTGCAGGGACCAGAAAGCACACTCCCAGGTGCTGAGGCTGGAAGACATAATTGGACCTGACACTCTCATTTCCTGGACAAGGAAAGTGAAACCCAAAAGACGTGCCCAGAGTCACACTGCTAGCCAGAGGCCGTAGACCCAGGACCCAGGAGGTCTGCCTCGAGTTCACTGGGCTTTATTTTATTAAGTTTGAAAAAGAACAGTTTATTCTTTTTCAGAAGACATAGGCCATAGTCTCTGAAGTCAGACAGACCCGTGTTAGAGCCACTGCCCCACCTGTTACAAGTTTCAGTCTTTCTGAGTCTTATTTTTTTCATCTAGAAAGTAGACACAGGAATGCCCACTTTGTAGGATTATTGTGCTAGTTCATGTTAGTGTATATGAAGTATCTGGTACATACTAAAGTACAGGTATTATTGTTATTACTCTAGGAGATGGGGTGAGCCAACTGTCACCTCTAATTTTGATAGTAATGCATACTTGCTATAGCCCTTCTTTGTTAACTAAATCTTTTTTCATCTCCCCAGGTTTGGGCTCCATTAAATTCAGATTTCACATAGGCTTCTTTTGGGAATCATGTGTTTTATTTTTTAAGTATTTCCAGCCACCTAATAATCTAGTTCTTGTTCAGAATCCTGGATTATTAAGAAAAGAAATCTCTAGTCTACTTAAGCTCTAAGAGGAGAAATAGATTCTCACTCCTTATACCAGTCTGGTTCTCTCTCTTCCAAGACAGGTGACTTTGAAATATTAAACAGGCTGGTATAGGAAGTAGGATACCCAAGCAGTGGGTTAAGAGCCTTGGACTGGGGTAGGATAGCAAGGGAGGGGCGACCCTACCTGAGCCCAGTTTCAGCTGGGATAAACAAGGCAAGGAGCTGATGATTCGCAACTGCAAGAGTACAGTTCAATGGACCAGAAGATAAGTGACAAATTCAGGTCAGGCACTTTCCTTGAAAGTGAGGCCTCCATGACTTTGATGGCCAGTGGGATTTGGGCAGGCCAAAGTCAAATAGAGGCAGCTGCAGATGGGAGTCTGGGGCTGTGCGTGCACATGTCATGTGTGTAGTGGTTACCGTGGAGTTAAACTACCGCCAGACTTGTGGGAATCACCTCGCTCTTTATTGCTTTTCCTAGGAAAAGGAGGTGACAATCACCTTGCTTGGCCTGTGGGCAGTAAGGGAGATGGTTGCCTGGAATATTTGGGAGCCTGCAGCTTGGCAAAAAGAAAAAATGATAAAACAAGAAATCAGAAGGGAGGCTGAGTTCACCTTCCTCTTCTTACTGGTGTAAGGCTGAGGGTCATGAGCAGAATGGTGTGGAAAAAAGCTGGCTGGTTAGGCCGGGCTCCTCCTTGTCCTGTCAATAGATAACCTTAGCTTCTTCTACTGATGAAATAGACCCTTCCCTGCTGTCACTAGAAAATGAAGAAAAAAATGGAAGTGGGGATAAATACAGCATCAGAAAAGTAATGGGGGAAAAATAAATGAAGGGTGGAAAAATAAAGTGAGGAAATCAGGACTTTAGCATCTTTGGTATTTTGTACCATGGTCCACGCTGGAATTGAACTGAATTGGATGTGAGCCATGAAATGCATCTTTAAATTAATAATAAGCTGCTGATGTTATAAATGATCAAGTGGGAAAGAATGATGGTAATCATCTCATAGATGAGGCATCTCAGGTCCAGAAAAACAAAGGTGGGGCACACACAGCTGGAGAGGGGCCGACCTGATTCCCCCATCCCGGCTTCATTTCCCCAGGGTGTTTCCTTGGCATTGTTCTGGTTCTAGGCAGGCAAAGCTCACCTGGATTTACCCCTCTCTGCACTTCTGCCCATCCCTCCAACCCGTTCACTAGCAGAGGGTGGCTGCTGTCAGCTGAAGTCAGGTGTGAAGCCAAGGAGAGAGGGACAATCTCTCTCTGCAGTCCTCAGGGTTGTCTCACCTCAAATGTGGTTTGAGTGGCATGATTCAACACCAGCCAAGAAACAGCAACTGTGGCTCGCGATTCTACAGGTATGAGGCACTCTTTTCTTGCACATTTTTCACAGTTTGATATCCTGACTTGACTTTTCTATTTCCACCCTCTGTCTCCCTCCCCTAACCCACTCACTGCTGCCAGAACCTTCCAGCACTCTTCTGGTCACAACTGCACGGCACTGACACCTTTTGTGGCTCCCACTGCCTGTGATTCACAGTCTTATTTTCTTAGCTCAGCACTCAAGTTCTAAAAGAGATGAGTTTCCCTCATCTTACAGCCATTGAACTAGTAATGAAATGCTTCTCTAAAAAAACTCCAAGCAGCTGAGCCCCAAACATATTCAGGTGAGTTCATTAAGAAAACCAAAAAGCCAGCCCTGAAACCTTTACTTTAACACTTAAAGCAAAGTTAGAATGGACCACCTTCAGTGATGTGGTGCAGTCACGTCCTCAGTTACACCTTAAACATTGCATCTGCAACTGGTATTTTTCTACGTTTTGACTAGAAATTGGCCCTGCATACAAGCTGAGCTATGAGATTATGCTGGCAAATTCATTTCATTTTCTAACGACAGTGATTTCCCGTTGATTTTTTGTTTTTGTTTTGGTCTTTGGCTAGGAAAGGCTTGATGTCCTTTGTTGTAAGTGGAAAAAAATCACCTTAAAAAGACAAATAGTTTGCAGAGTATAAATCAGGCCTCTAGGCTTGGTGAAGTTGGGATCATTAGTTAGTGACTTCATGATGATGCCTCTTGCAAGTGACTTTTGAAAACTGGGGACACATTGAATCATTCAGAGATGAGAAAGAGCCAATAGTTTATTCATGTGCGAGACATGCCTCTTACTCTCAACCCAGGGATAGTGGTAAAAGCTTTGATTCGTGGGAAAGAAACACATCTCTTTTCTCAGTGCCCAGGAAGTGCTCCCGCGTCTCCCACCTCAATTCTCCCCTTTAAGGGGAAGTGCATTAGAAAGAATGTAATTTCTTCCCCCTCCTTTTTTTGTTGACTTATTTATTTTTTTTTGTTTTTGCTTTCTCATTCACCATTTTCTTAATATGCTCTAGTTTATCAGCAAAATTAAACTTTAGAATCCTCGAAAATTGAACAAAGTAGCTTTTCACACCCCCAATTCTGTTTGCTTAATCACCATCCCTTCAGCCATCATTAGTTCTCCCATTACAGCTTGTTAGTCTTCCTGTACTATGTCTGGCTTTGGGGTAACTGCACAACCTCAGCCTTTGCTGAGAGAATGGGTTCCTATAGGTAAGTGAAAATACTGAAAGTTCTAGAATATTAATTTATTTTAAGTCCAAATACGTAGCATGTGTCACTGACAGTTTAAGACAAATTTGCCTACCCGAAACCATTCACAGAAACATTGAGGACCTAGGCCATTGCTTTTGTAAGCTGAAACTTGCATTACATTGGTCCATTCGGCCTGTAATTTTGTTTATTTGACAGTTACATGAGAAGAATTCAAATCTCTTCATTGATTAAGAAAACCAAACCTAAACAACCAGTCTTGAATGCAACCCTCCACATACTCTAAGCAACTGGGACTTGGTATTGTTTTTATTTTAACAACAATGTTTTGAACAGTGGTTCCTCTTTTTATTAAGGTCTTAGTCTGTGTTTTTCCCCCCACTGTAACTCTGATTTTTAGCATATTTGTTGAATGAATGAGTAACTAAATAAAAATAGATACTGTTTCTCTTTCTTAGATGGAGTAACAGAGGCCTAGAAAAGGTATGATTTGCTCAGAGCCCCACACACAGTCTTTGGATGTCTGGGTCTAATCCTTTGATGGGACCATGAGGTGGAGCTGCGAAGTCATTCTGATTCATGCAGGATTGGTCTCTTTCAGAGAAAACTTTTAAATTGTGGATGGGCAGTATGGATGAGGAAAACTTCGGAGTTGGCATAGCCTTTGAATCTTGACCATAACCTTCTCCTTCTCTAGCTATGAGATCTTGGACAGGCAATTTAAATTCAATAATCCTCATATATAAAATTGAGATGATAATATCTACTTCATAGGATGAAATGAATAAATATGAGCTGTTATTACTGTTATCAGTAGTATTGTGATATAACCATCTAATTATCCTTTACTTGAAGAACACTCACTAACTTGTCATATTGGAATTGCCTGTGTAAAGAGATAACATTGCAACGCTCAACTGACAGCTCTCCCCAGATTCTTAATGTACTGTGATGGCACCATTGTGTTTAATCGTAACTGTAGTTTGTAATAGACGTGGAGCAGAAAGGAGGAATGCAGGCCAGTCACTAAGATAGTACTGAAACAGAGAAGTCTTGTTTCTATTTTGACAGTTAAGTTCTATAATGGCGTATTTTACTTATCTGAATTAGGAATTTATTTCTGATACAACAGTCTATATTCATTCAGATGTTATCTTCCTCTGTGTTCTGATGCTGGAATAGAAAGTCTATGTGACTAGGAAGGAAGTTACAGTGAATCCCAGGTGGTCTGTGTAGCTTGTGCCCACTTGGAACTAGGATAACCTACCAGCTCAAGGGAAGAACAAAAATAGTCAAGTAGTTGTTTGGCCTCTTTCAAAGCAATGATGTTGTCTGGTTTTTAGAAAAACCTTTTGAGAGTTGATTCCTTTGACATTTTGTGGATGAGTCATAGTCACTCCATGAATGTTTTCTTATTGAGAGTGACTAATGAACACAGTTTCAAATGTCAGTGTCCACACTTGAAGGTTTCAGACAAGGATAAACCAGACCCCAGTGCTCTTACAGCATGGTCAGACCATGGTACTCTCTGAGGTGGAATAAAGAGTATCAGCACAAAGTACAAGAGATTTTCCTCGTACAGAAATAACCCAACCACTAGGGTGGTTTGTTCATGATAAGTGCTTAACCTGGGGCATCTACCAGAACTCCCTAAAGCAGACTAGCATGTAGCTAACATGAGATAGTCCATGAGTTAAGAAGTGATTACATGTCTAAAATAATATTGTAACAGAAGACAGGGACTGCAGAAAGATGAGTTAAAGTCTTTACCATCTCTCAAAAGAAGTTGTCAAAGTTTATCCAATGGCGGTAGAATTTGGGAGAATTGTCTAGTCTCTGTTGCAGGCTGCATAGCACATTTCATGAGACTGTTCAACTGCATGTTGTACAAATAGGTCATTGTTGATTACTCGTTTGGTTTTCTCACTATCCTAATACCAGGAAGGGATGACCTGGGCAGTGCTCACAAGCATCCCCATTGCATGTGACTATATGGCAGCCACTCAAGATTTGGAGAGCATGGTTGGATTCTACAGAGCTAGATGACTATTTTTACAAGTATTATTTATTTTCAGAGAGGGAGAAAGGGATGAAGAAAGAGAGGATGAAGCACATAGATATGAGAGAGAAAAATTGATCAGTTGCCTCTTGTACATGCCTGACCCAGGAATTGAACCAGTAACCTTTTGCTTTGCGTGAGAATGCCCAACCAACTGAAGCACATTGATCAGGGTGAGATAGATGACTTTTGGTAGAACCAATAGGATACAGTTTCTGTACCTAATAAGCCTGGTCAGATTGTGAGACAATCCTGACCCTATGAAGTCCTGCCTGAGAAGCCAGTTCTTGGATTTTTCTCCCCTTTTCTTTACTTCTCTTTTCAATATAATTTTTACTGAAACATCACCTGTTTTTGGCTTAAAATGATTCTTCAGAATAAATTTAAACAGAAAATGTGAGTTCTATAGATTTTCTAAGAAGAAAAATCTATCCCTATAAATTTTGTGTATACTAAATTAAATGCACCATGCGGATCAATCAATTCAAACACCTTTCCCTTGAAGCAGAGATGATTTGGGAACTGTCTTTTTTCATTTCTTAGCTATTATCAATCTTGGTTAAATTCATCCAGTTACCCAATTATCAGGTCTCTGGGATTATGAATCTAATAACCTGCTACTTACAGTGAACTTTGGATGAACTTTGCTTCATTATCAAATGACGGACACTACCTTCTTTCTTCATGGGGACACTGTTTTCTGGGGTGACCTCCAGCTGGGTGATGGGCACAGGGGTGGGTAGAAGTAGGTTTACAGTTGTAATACAAATAAATAATACAATAATTAATAAGCAATAATGCAAGAATAAACTCTGTGTTTCATGTACCCAAGATTGTAAACTTACTTTTACTGACCACTATACATCCTTTAGATTAGAAAGTGTGTTATACTCATAACACACTTGGGATAACAGCTTGCAGGTATTCAAAACAACATCCTGGAATGAATCTGTAGCACAGTGTAATCAGTCACTTACATCCATCCTTATGGGGATATGCAATGAAAAGGGTGCGGGGGTTGTAGAGAGTGGGAAAATGTTGCATTATCTACCCTTAAGAAGCAGAATCTTGGTGTGGAGGGAAAAGCACCGGACTTAAAATCAGAAAATCTAGTTGTAGTGCTGTTAGCTGTGCAACCTTGGGCAAGTGGTTTTACCTCTCTGGCTCTTAGTTTCCACTCTTGTAAAATGAATGGGTAAGTTTAGATGATTCCTATTGAATATGTATTAGAATGTGGAGGAAACATGGCCAGATAATAGAAGCAGTAAACAACCAATCCCAGAAATCTAAAGATGCACAGACTAAGGTGAATGAGGGGAAATTTAAGATCATAAGCCTAGATAAATCATTAGGAGTGTGCAGATGGCTGAAATATTCAGCCCTGTTTGCAGAGAGCACTGGCATTCTGGAGTCCGAAATGGTGTCTCTGATATGCTGTGTTTGCTTTGCAGGGAGCTTCGTCTTTCTGAAGGCTCCCTCATCTGGAAAACAGAAAGGCAGTGATCACCTACACACACACATGAGCAGCACATTATTTCCAGAGCCAGCAGAGATTAAGATGTCTCCTTGTTCAGGCTGTGCCTCTATACTCTCCAGCAGTTTGAAATGAGGAGGCAGGAGGGCGTGTGTGAGGTGAAGTAAGGATGTCATGCCCATGTTGGTGTGTTGTTTGTCTGTGTTTCTTAAGAGAATGCTCTCTCATCATGAAGAAGCAGTCCAGAATCTGATATATCACCTGGTTGTAATGAAGGAACTATATCTTAATAGTGAGCAATGGAAAACTTGGAGCTTCATAAATACTTAATCATCACACTGTGTGTTACATTGATTTTGTTCCAATGATGAATAAAATTCCCAAAGGCAGCACAGAGTGGGGCAAGGTGCACTGAAATAAGAGGATGGATTAGGCTCGTCTTTGCCCTGCCACTAATTTGCTGGCTGACTGCAGGCAAGTCATTTAACATCTCTGGGTTTTTATTACTTCAGCTATAAAACATAAGGAAAGGAGAAGTCTAAGATGATTTCTGAGGTTTCTTCTAACTGTGAGGTTAAACTTCATGATTCTTGTGTCTGCTATGAATCAAACCTGAAGTCAATGATATTCCTAAAAATATTCATAAAACCTCTGTCCAAAATATAAACTCCAGGCTGAATAAATATATCCATTCAGCTTCTTTCAAGTGTCTTCAGAGTCCTTCCAATATGGCCTCCCATCATTCCTGGCCAGGTCTCTATCTAATCACATCAGCCTGTAGACATATCCTTTACCTTCACACATCAAGCACTTGCTTATGCTGTTCTCATTTCTACAGTAGCCACATGATAAAATATCATGTATCATTCAAAGTACAGTTCTATTGTAATGTCTCTGTGGAGATGAATAGTTTCTTCTTGGAGCCCTTCTCATAACATATTTCAGCATGTGTTATGCTGCATATATAATTATGGAGTTTCATCTGACTATCAGATTGTTGATGACTTGAGGGTAGGGATTGTATCCAGTGCTTAGCTAGACCCATGCTTGTCACAAAGTAAAGGTCACAAAGAAACCCAACATTTCTTCAATGGAATGGGAAGGTGGTGGTTTTCAGAATCCTGATTCACTGATTTTGGGCCCCCAGTGCTGACCTTTTATCTGGGCCTAGGATTATGGGCATGCTAACCTATTGGGACTCCTTGTGCTTGCTGAAGTTGGAGGGGGCTTCTTATAGAAGCTTCTGAGGGCCAGTTTGAAAACTGTTGATCTCTGACCCCATATTGTACTTCTTAATATAATTATTGGAAGTTCAGTAGTGATTTTGAGCTGCTGTAGACCTCACATGAGTGTGACTAGATTTCACTTTGGGGAGAAGACCAAAAGTAAATTCTCTCAGTCCACATCAGTTGGAAAATCAGGGACTATTAACAGAATATTCTAACATTATTATTTTTTAAATTTATTCATTCATTTTTAGAGACAAGGGAAGAGAAGGAGAAAGAAGGAGAGAAATATCGATATGTGGTTGCCTCTCTTATATTCCCCACTGGGGACCTGGCTCACAACCCAGGCATGTGCCCTATCTAGGAATCGAACCAGTGACCCTTTGGTTCACTGCCCATGCTCAGTCCACTGAGCTACACCAGCCAGGGCTCTAGCAGTATTTTGCAGTGGAAGAGTGCTATTGGCATTTTGGGTGGGTTGTCTTTACTGTACAGGGTTGTCCTGCTTAGTGCTGGATATTTAACATTTCTAATCCCAGTCCACCAAAATCCCTTCCCGTAGTGTCTGTGACGACAAAAATACCTCTTAGTGAGATGGTACTGCCCCAGATTGAGAACCATTGATTTTAGAAGAAACCATGAGTCCTCCCATATTGTAAGAACCATTCTCTAGACCTGCAAGTTTAGGTCCACGATCTTAACCCTACAGACTTTGATTTAATTGTCAAAACTGGTTCAGGACTGGGTATCAACAACTTGAGAGTTACTTTTGACCAAGCGGGACTGGATGGAAAACTTATTTCTTTCTTTTGTACAGAATTTATAGTTTACAGGGAACTTTAACTAATGCCATCTCATTAGCCCTTCTTGTTATATGAGGGACAGGTTCCATTGCCCCATTCTTTATTATAATAAAGAAGTTAAATGGTGCTGGCTCAAGTCTCAGGAAAACCAGGTCTCAGCTGACCCTTAGGTCATCCTACTCCCCACAAAGTGTGTAGAAAACCACAGAGGTAGAAGTAGAGTTATACATTCTATAATTGTCTTTGGCTTTGGCGGAATATGTGGTTAGTTTATCAAGCTAGAAACTAAAGCTAAAGAATAAACAAACAAGCAAACAACTAAATTTATGTAGCTGCTATGATACTATTATTGTCTTATTGGCCATACCAAATTAAAGTCATGCACACATTAAAGTCCACAGTGGAATAGATGAGCACTGTGGTGTATCGTATTTATGACTAATTTGGTAAGGTAGGTTTACTAAGAAAACAAATGAATTTCACACATGATTTTGAAAGTTTGAGTCTTAGTCTTGACCTAAGCACATTATTAAGAGGAAATGACATTGGAAATCTCCCTCTCTGCCTCAAAAGCTGTCTAGATTGTCACTTTGAGCCAAAAACCTAGAGCACAAGCCAGAAGACTCCACTGAAAAGTAAAGATGTGGGAGGCTGACTTTTGAAGCCTTAGAAGGTGCTGGACCTTGTACCAGCAGACAATCCATTTTTGGTAATGCAGGTGGTTCACGCATTCTGGGAAAAAGTAGCAGAGTGGTCCTCATTGCATGCAGCAGCCTGCAAAGCACCAACATTCAACACTGAACTATTGAAACAATTGGTCAATGGCATCAATTACAAAATGGTGAGAGCTATCTTGCAGAAAGAAAATGTGGATACTTATACAGCTTCATCAGAACCAGAGAAACAAAGTTCTAGTCACCCTCTTGATTGTTCACCAGAAAATGTAGGTCAAATGGAAATTCCCAAAGAAAGAGGCTTGTATGTTAAGTGGCCTATAAATGACACACATCAGTTATCTGAGAAACTTATGGGTTTTTTTTTTTTTAAGATTTTATTTATTTATTTTTAGAGAGGGAAGGAGGGAAAGAGAGAGAGAAACATCAATGTGCGGTTGCTGGAGGCCATGGCCTGCAACCCAGGCATGTGCCCTGACTGGGAATCGAACCTGCAATGCTTTGGTTCGCAGCCCGCGCTCAATCCACTGAGCTACGCCAGCCAGGGCTAGAAACTTATGGTTTTCAAAGAGGCAGTATAACATGATGGCTGAGAACACAAACTTGATAGCTGTATAAATTTGGGCAGATTATTTAACTACTTTTGAATCCAGGTTTAGTGCCTGCAAAATGTGGATAATTACATTATTAACATTATAGGGTCTTAGTAAATGTATATAAGTAAATAAGTATTAGCTATAAAAATCATCATAATCTTCATTGTTATTATTATTGTTACTGGGTAGAATACTAGAGTGAAATGTCAGAACTTCCAATAAGTAAGTAATGATGTAAAACTAAAAACTTTTATTTATTTTTGATTATTTGGGTTGAATGAGGCAGAGTATGAATTTACCAAGTCCTTGGCCTTATTACATAGAACCATAGATGTTATAGCTTCCAGGACCTGAAACACTAATTTATCCAATTTTTTATTTTAGAGATAAAGATGATGAAGTTATCAAGAGTGAATTTTTTGTCCAAATTCTTGCAACAAAGATTCCGGGGTTTTGAATCCTTTTCTTCTGACTCATAGTTCATCCATGAAATTTTTACCTACTGACTATCCTCAACCAGTAGTTCTTTTACCTGGGAGTGCAAAGGGGAGCAATCCAAAATCCCAAAACATCTATTTTTCTACTTGTAACAACTCTGGTAAAGGTTTGAGGGAAGAGGATAAATTGTTGACTAAACAAGTTTTTATGACTAATAAAAGGATGCATGATGTTAAAAGATGCAAAGAGCTGTGGATTTGAGGGAAAGAAGGCTGAAGTCTTATTTCTGCCTTTCTTATAACCTTGAATGACTGTTCTCAGCTTCAAATTCTGTTTATAAAATGAGAGTTGGGTTATATGATTGTTACAAAATATTGGCACAGTAACATATTATATAAATATAATCTCTAATAAACAGTTATTATAAAGACCATTTTGTCATTAGAATGTTCATACAGCTGGATAAAATTTTTAAAAATTTGCTGAATATTAAAAAAAGGAGAAAAACAATTTAAACAATAAACAGGCTATGGAAACCAGCTCACTCATTTGTAGGATAGTTTATTGGGTTGGAATATTTTGCTGTTGGCAAGTGAGAAGCAGTTAATTCCAGGCATTTGCTTATTGACTTGCTAGAATAGGATGATCAATTTTTCTTTCATTTTTGTCAGTAATCACCAGTTAAGACTCTTAAATGGAGGCCCAATTATTCCTGGAAAAGGATAATATTCTGTGACCTGCCAGACTGTGATGTCACCACCTCTCCTCTAATTAATATATGTGCTTTCATTCTGAGCTAAGTAAATGCCTGCAACAATCATGAAGGCCAATCAAATACTTTCTCAAGGAAATAACAAGTACTTCCTTTACGTAAGAGTGGAAAGTAACACATAACTCCATTTAAGCATTGTGTTTCTGAAGTTGTCTCTTCACAATGAAATGAAGGACCCTTGGGCTGATATTTCCCTTGTTTCCTGGAGGAAGGAAGCAAGATATAGTTCTCAGAAGCAGTCTTTCTTGGTCATCACTACCTATGTCCTCAGAGAGGCAAACAGTGATTGTAAGGGTAAGATTTGGTGTTCTGTCTCTTGCTTTATCTGCTAAAGGAAAATGCCACAGGGAATATTCCTCTGTTGGTCAGATGAGTGCATGGCATGAACTGACCTGGAACAATGGCCTGCTTTCAACAAATCTTTATTGAGCACCCATGTGCCAGGCTATAAGAGTTTAAACACCCAATGACCACAACATTTCTGTGCCAATATACGACACACCTTCATTAATGTATTGATTAAATGAATGACTGCATGCCACAACCATGAGTTTCAAAGCCACACTATCATTTCCCTTTATTTCCTGGGATATAAGATCAGTGAAATCACTCAGACTAAAGACAGTAAAAATTAAACTCTTTTCAACTCTGAAGTAATGTATTTTTTCCCTCTTCAAAATCCAGGTTCTTCCAAGAGATAAACAAGTTTCAAAAGAAAAAAACATAATTACCAACAAAAGCTGTTTATTATTGAAGCCAGCATGATCCACTAGAGGCCAGAGTTGACAAACTCACTAATTTTTCCTTTAGTAATATATTTCCATATGCAACAAAGGTCTGAGAATGGCATGCTTGAGCAGCATCAAAGCTCAGAGTATGTATCAGCTAAAGGCAAACTAGGTCCCTAAGAAAGGAAATAATCTACCAGAGCTCCTGGAAATAGAAATAGAAACTAGAGCCCTTAGCCATACTCATGAGATGGGTAAAAGCTCATTTCAATTAGTAGTTAGTAAAAGTATTCCTTTAAATGATCTCCCTTACCCATACAGACTAATATCCACGATACTTTTTGTTTTCTCTAAACTCCTATTACTATGACAGAACAATTATTGACAATTGATTTGAAACTATTATTTAAAAGGTAAAAGTTGTTTCAGAACCACTGAGACATCCTAGCTTGTTTGTTTTTTTCCATCCTAAAGGAAATGTTCAGGGACAAATAAACTAAACTGCAAACAATATTTCAATTCATAGAACCTAACAAAACAGAAATCTCACCAACATAAATGGTTATTTTCTTTGCCATTCCACTTTTCCCTAAAAAAAATGACAACAAAGGCAAAGTACACTTATACCAGGAATTAAAAACATTCACAAATGCATTTAGTTAAACCCCCCTATTTGTTGATTACAGCAATATGCTCTGCTGTACACTCTACATGACAGTACCTAACCACTACAGATTCCATCATACTGCTCACAAAGTGCTTCCATACACCTATACTTTGAGTCCCACCATAGTCCTTTGAAATTGGTATCATTTCTCATCACCATTTTACAAATGAAGAAATGGAACTGTAAAGGGCCTTATAATGTCATCAGTAGTAAATAGCACATTTAGCACTAACTTCAAGTCCTGTATTCTTTCCATATTTCCATCATACTATACTTATACTAAGATAAGATACATACATACACACACATATGCTATGTATATGATTATGCATATGAACTTGCATTCTGTATAGAACTTACAAACTATTTCTAAGTTGGAATTCAGGAAAGTAGCAAGACCCATCTATGGAACATTTTCTCTATTGGTAAATGAAATCCATATGAAGTAAGCCTCGGAGATCACCAGCGTCTTCAGTGAGACATGTACTCTCTTTGCTACTCTACTGTCTTCACCATCGCTGGGCTTCTGGGAGTGTCCTAGGTACAAAGTGTCTTTTTCTGTTTCCTTGGCAGAAGTTTCAAAGCAAAGTCCAATGTCTTTTATGCAATTCCAAGTTTTCAATTGCTGTGAGGATGTTTTTAGCACTTTTTTAAAAGATTTTTTTAATTTATTTTGAGAGAGGGGAAGGGAGGGAGAAAGAAAGGGAGAGAAACATCAATGTGTGGTTGCCTCTCACGTGGACCCCACTGGGGACCTGGCCCACAACCCAGGCATGTGTCCTGACTGGGAATTGAACTGGCAACCCTTTGGTTCAGAACCTGCACTCAATCCACTGAGCTACACCAGCCAGGGTTGTTTTTAGCACTTTTTAAAACAACATTGTTTAATAGAACTTCCTGCAATGCTGGAAATGTTTTGTATCTTCACTGTCCAATAAGATAACCATTAGCCTTATATATTGGTAGTTATTGAACACTTAAAATATGAATAGTGTGATTAAGAAACTGAATTTTTAGTTATGTGTGGCTAGAGACTACCACACTGAATGCAGTCTTTCTGGATAATTTAAAATTCTGGTTCACAGGGCCCAGAACATCCCAGTAATGGCATCCTTGAAAGATCACCCAGTGGAGGTCCAACAGAAGGTAAATATTTAATTATGAGTTATGCCTTAATTGAGTCTAGAGAGGGGTTGAAACAGAATGTTGGTTTTAGCATTAAAAGGTATATGGGGATCTTTAAGTAAAGGGTAACAAATGGGGGTATGTTGTAGTAAATATTAAGAAATAAAAGAGCAGAATAGTACCATTTAAATTATCCTGGATTGAACCTGGATTTCTAGACTGTACATATTTGAAGCAGAATAGAACTATCCAATTCAATATAAAAATTTTCTCCTTGCCAATGTAATTACTAGGGCTACAAAAATTCAATTAAAGAAGATGAGATTTTACTATGGGCTGAAAAAGAAGCAAAGATAAATGAATAGAGCATCAGGTTCTGCTATATGTGAGCATGGCCTAGAACTCTAGGACTACATCCAATGGAATTATCTACTTGACAGAACTGTGAATATTCAATAAAATGATTTATGAAAAAACACAATATCTAGCATTTGGTAAACATTTGACAGATATTAGAACTTATAATGATTATTTATTTCTGCCTACATCCTGTTAAGACTCTTCCAACTCCCTATGAGAACATAGGAAGATGCTTAAATTATTCTTCCAAAATCATTTTGCAAAAGTTATTGTTTTGGAATAGATCATAGAAGAGGAAATATAGACAACATAAAGGCAAGTAGAAAAATGTCATGCTGTCATCCCCATTTGTGAATTGCTGTCATCAGGAAAACTGTTATGAGGAAGACGGAAAGTCTCAGGTATGCTGGGTCAGGCAACATTGGAGTAGTGAAACCAGAGGGAAAAGAATAGAAAGAAAAAATAGTTAAGAGGACTGCTTACATTTTAGGTGTTTGTATATATTTGATATATTACTGATGTAATTTACTGATGGTGATGTTTTTGTCAAAGACAATCAAAGTAGGCAGCATGAAAGAGGATTTGAGGTACCAGGAGTATAGTGGCACTCCCCTGGACACTGGCCCTGGAATCAAGTCAACTAGGTTCCATTCCCAATATTCACAGACTAATGACCATCTTGTTGTCCTCAAATGCTTCTTCTTATAAAATAACAGTGCTGAATGACCTTAAGGTTATTCCTACCCTGAAACTCAAGAGTATAACTCTTGAGTATGAAAACACCTCCCGGATCTAGTCCCCCAGATTGTTTGAAGCTCTGCTGCTCTTTCAGGCAAGCATGCTGTTTTAGCTCTCTAATGTGTTTTTGTAATCACGAAGCTCAAGTTGTGTGAACGGTGTTATCTCAGGCAGCATGCACAAAAGCAGTTGGTATGGTGGGAGTGAGTTGCCGTGGGTGGGTAAACAGATTAAAGAGGACAAGGTTGGAAGAGAATGTTGTGTGTGAAAAAGAAAGGAGTCCTTTCTCCTTTGACAGTCTCTTGCTATATTTCTGAATAACATCTTTCCAAAGACAAGTGCCGAAATGAGGGCATGAAAAATAGCTTGAACTTTGGAGTAAAGCAGACCTGAGTTTGAATCCAAGCCTTGGATCTGAGATATCTAACTCCAGATTTTTTTTTTAATCTTTGAGATTCTTATGGTTTACAGTTTATGAAGTTTAGATGAAATAATATTATCCAGCAGATAGTAAATGTTCATAAATATTCTCTTAATTTTGCCTCTCAGAATTAGCTTCATTATTTCCCCATTTTGCCCATAATATAACAGATTAGTAAAAAAAAAAAACAAATATGCACGGTTGCTTAGAGATCTTATGTGGAGGATGTAAACAGTCTAGGGTGGGGAGAGAAGGGTGCTGAACAGAGAAAAAGCCATAGCCAGGAACAGTAACCCAGTCTTTCCGTTAATGAAGCCTTTTCCTTTGGGTAGCCTCACAATTCTTTGGTTCCCCAAAGCCGCGAAAGTGTTTATTAGAATAGCACTCCTAACTGCTTTCCCAACACTTTGCCAACAGAAAGATTCACTGTGCAGGCAGAGGAAAGAGGACGAGGCATCACACATCTCATACCCACCCAAAGTTAGCTAAGCTGGATCCTGAAGTGGCACCCGCCCCTTGCTCCTCTACCAGAGGGAGGCAAGAGCATCATCTCTCTTCGTCGCTTGCTCCATCTGACCCCTTTTATTTGGTTCTAATGCAGTTTCTGCCTGCGGGAAATGCTGGCAAAGGGTGAGCCGCCAGTTCTCGGGGCAGAGCACAAGCTCCCCGCCTCGCAGAACTTTCAGCACCGCGGACAGCTCCAGGCCCGCAATAGGCTACCTGCTCCGCTGTTCTCCAGGACCGCTTACCCCGAGAAGGAGGTGGGGGAGGGGTGGGGCGGGTTATCTTTATGTCTTTTGCCAGCTTCAGCTAGTGACTGTCTCCAGAGTTCGGCGAGATACCCTTCACCAGAGCCGATTCCTTTGCACATTTCAGTTCAAGATCCTAACGAACCAAGCTTTGCGCAGGGAGTGGGGATCAATGGTGCTAGGAGCAGGCTTGCTGTTCCAGCTTTCCCCGTTTCCCCTTGGCCTTCCTTTCGCTTCTAGGCATTTGGCGACTTTCTCTCTCACTCTTCAATCACGATACAAAACACTTTACGGACGGGGATCAGGAGGGAGAAGGAAGTTCGGGCTACCTCCCGCGAGGCCACTTTGCCCTACTCAGACCCTCTGGGTTCGCAGGAAGCTGACGTGCTTTGGAATGGGGAAGAGGTGAGACTCTGACCCGGGAATAAGTGCGAGCGAGAATCCCTCCCCGGGGCTGCCCCCCCCCCCACACACACACACTCACACAGTGGCTAGGCAGCGTCCCTGGACACTTCTCCCCTTACGTCCTCCTCGCCTCCCCGGCAGGTCACCGCTCCCTGGAGACAGATGCCCCTGGGAGCGCACCGGCCAGGTCAGGGCACCCGGTTCCGCTGGAGTGAGTCCCTTTGAAGAGTTTGCTCTCAGGTAAAAAGGCAGACGTTGTCCCGCCCTCCCCTCAGGGCTACGGCCGGAAAAGCGTTTCTTCCTTTCCTTGGGCTCATTCCCAGGCCGAGAACAGAGAGGTGGGAGTCGGGTGCCATAACGGCGAGGGTAAGAGGCTTCCGTGGGGACCCGGGCGGTCCGGACGCTGCTCGCGGCTCCCCTTTGCCTCTCGCCCCGGTGGCGCTGAGGCTGCATTTGCCCCAGCCCCGCCTGGCAGCTCCCGCGAGTCCCCAGACGCTGGACGCTGCCCGGGCCCCATTCCAGGTCAGAGCCTGAGAGATACCCCGCCCCAGCTCCTTGCTTCTTCCAGGGGACCCCTTCCCGTAGGGCGCTCTCAGCCTCCGCGCCATGTTCCTGCTTCCTCCCTCCCCATGGCTCCGGCTCTCCGGTGCATTCAACCAAAGGCGATCATCCCATTTGCAGAGGTCCAGCTGGGATGCAGGGGGCGCGGAGGGGGACGGACTGCGGTGAAGGGACACTTTCACTCACCGGAGGGCTGGTGGCGATGAACTGGCTGCCCGACTGGTGGCTGGCTGTCCGCACTTAGAGCGCCCGGCTCTCTCTCCCACGGTGATGCGGGGTGCTGGTGGCCCAGGAAGCGAGAGGCAGCCGCTGCTGCAGAACAGCTCCTCAATTATTCAGGTACCACCCCCCTCCCGCCTGAGGCCTGTCTGTCATCCCTCCAGCTCGTCTGTCTCCGCCTTCCTGAAGTCACGTGGGCTGGTCAACCCCTTATATTTCTCAACCCAAGCCTCTTACCAGACGACCCCCCACTTCCAACACACACACACACACACACACACACACACGCACACACGCACACACACGCACACCAAACACACACACCCCAAACACACGTAAGCAATCTGCGATTTTCAGGGCCTCCCTGGTCCGCTGAGCCTCCCGGTGGGGCTTTAAGCATCTCAGGCTGTCCAGAGTCTGAGGGGGCCAGAGATGGGAGCAGTGCTCTGCCCTGGGAAAACAGGAACAGACGGGACTGCAGTGTCGGTGTGTGAAGTAGGCGCCTGTCAGCAGCCCCGCCTCTGCTGGACTCAGCACTGAGGAAAGCCGGCTGCTCAGACCTGCTCCCTGCCCTCTGAAAGCTTACCCACCTCCTCCTTTGAGCTCTTACTGCTCTTAAATTTCTTCCACCTCGCTCAGCATTATTGGAAAGAAAGGATAGAAGAAACTGAAAATTTCTCTCCTTCCCCGCCAAATCAAGCCCCCCTCCTTCAAAACTAAAATAGGCCAAATTTTTCTTTGGGTTCTCAACATCTTGTAAGTGGATTTGAGATGTGAAGACCCATTAGGGATTCCAGTCCATGTGAGCTTGAGTTATTTCACTTCCCCTAGCCATTCTTCTTTCATCAGGAAAATGACCACCTCACAAGACTGTTAGGAGAACTAGAAATGACAATGATTTTGACATTGCCTAGCCCAGTGCTGGATATTACATATTGGGAACTCAATAAATGAGAGTTCTTCCCTTGCCTCTGTTAAATATAAGTTTCAGAAAATAAGACAGTTGTGATTTGTGTCTGTGGAATGGAGGTATCTTTTGTAAACTTGGAAGAGGGTATCTGTGAGGTCAGACTAGGCAGATAACCAGTTTGAGTGGGGACAGGAGAGGCACAAGGCTCATATTTTCCATTGGTTCTGTTAAGATGAATATCCCAGAGCTATGTTATATATTAAAAAGATGAGGGGTAAATGGTATGAACCCAGACATGTTTGGCCTCATCAGAGAATTAATTATTTAACATGCATTGAGCAGACTGTTTTGGATGGAAAATACCTACATGAATTCTTGCAGCTATAGTCCAAGCCCTTAAGATATATGGGAGCTAGTGAAATGTAACTTCCTGCCCTTGGAAACAAATTCACTGGACTTTTGTTTGAGAATACTAGCTGATTGATTCCCCCTCCCTAAGATGGAACAGTTCAAAGCTACCTTTAGGCTGCGTGTTTTAGCTCAGAGGCCCTGGGTTCTCCCAGAAAAATGACTGACCAGTGCCAGGACAGTCTTGGTAAAACCATTTAGTTCAAGCTTATTATCATCTTGGACCAGCATAGAGGCCTGAAGTCTTGGCACATCCTCTTAGTTTAAATTTGTGAGAGTCTTGCAGGAGCAAGGTATATCAGACCCAAGAAACTGTGAAACATTGCATAGAGTTAAAGAATTAGAAATTTGAAGTCATAGTTCAGGCCCTGCCAGTTACTTATTCTAAAATCTTTGGTAAATGACTCAATCTCTCAGTCTCTTCTTTAAAATGGGAATAGAAGGTCTACCTACCTTTTCCATGAGACAGTGGTAACGTTAAAATGAAATAATGTATGAGAAACCACCCGGTGAAAGGTAAAGAGCAAACAAATATAAACCACCAATGTTGTGGACTGAAGAAAACCCTACATTCATTCTATCCAGATGCAATATGGACATGAAGGGATGGGAAGACAGAATTTGTCATGGAATGAGCAGCTACTAAAATGTCAGTGTATTTCTGTAGCCCTCTGTGTGTCCATGGAATTCAAGGGGTAGAGTGTTGTGAATGAGGCATTTTTAAATTTTCACTCTCTCCTGTGATGGATTTCTATGTAAAATCTCATTTTCCCCCCAGCCTTTCAGTTTTAGAAAGCAGTAGCCACAGTCACAGTGGTTATGAGTATTTAATATCTGAGATAAGTTTGTGCCGGTATTTCAGAACAGCAGGGTTTAGACTTTTCTGCCCCTGCTGGTTAAAATTGATTTGGGTTAAAATTCAAAATGGGCTTGATTTCAAGAAAAGTATTTAGCATCAAAAGAGCAATTCCTGGTTACTCATCAGTACTTTGAATGGTGAAATGCCAGTAGACCTAGTGAAATCTGCACACAAACCAGGAACTCCTGAGGAAATTCCCCTACATTCAAGCAGTCCGGTTTCCTGGTTTATTTCTTTATAACAGTCCTTAGCATGTTCAAACTAGATCCCTTATATGGAGGGAGACCAGAAAATACCAACCCATGCTTCTATATATATCATTTTAAAAAATTGTTCAGACTAGGTAAGATGCTGCCTCTGACTCCTACCCACCTCGGTGTTGTCATGAGAACACATGAGAAATGCGAGTAATCATGCAATAATTTAATTTTGCCTCAAAAAATGGTGCAGTTACTCAAATGAGTATAAATTTCTGAATATTCTGGGCAGTTTCACCAGAAATTGCTCTGAGACTCTGAATAATTTTTTTCAGATTAGTTTTAAATGCCCAAGTCAACTTTACCCAGAAAAGAGTAGGATAGAGAGCTTGGGGAAGAGATCTTGCATAGATTACAGTAGAAAGTTACACCGTAACAATGATTTCTTGATAATGTTTCCCTTGGGTCCTACCTCTTTACTTGTGAGCTCGTATCTTTTACCTGTTGACTGTTACCTTTGTAAGCCGCTGTAGACACTTTCCAGTTGTTGGGAGAGCACTCATGGACGAATTAATAGAAATGCAGTAGACAAAAGTGTAGTTGAACATTTAGAGATGCCCACAGGAGCAACAACCGATGCATATCTCAGTTTCAGGGTTGAACACTGACACCACAGAGTGACTGCTAATTAGATCTTGAAAGTGCACATCCCAATTTTATTGTTCCAACAATTGGAATATGGAGTTTTGATTCATTTATTCACCATGTTCTAGATACTTGAAACAATAATCATAAACAGTACAGAAATGGTTCCTGTTCTCCTTGAGCTTACAGACTAGTGGAGTGAGTCAGACCCTAAACAAGTAACCAGAGAATTTGAGAAAAGTTCCTGATCAAAACAAAATAGAGTGGTATTATAAAGGGTGAAGGGCCACCACTTTACTTGAGTGGTGGAAAACTGACCAAAGAAGGGCCCAGACACAAAAGTTGTTACTCTCCAAGGAAGGGACAGTGTCCTCTTAACTAAGACCTTTTGCCAAAACCTGCCATTTTCAGGGTAATCACTAAAATCATTCATAATTGACCAGTTTGGTTGGATTAGGGTTAGGTCACGAGGGCATTGGCCAGATGCCTTAGGAACAATTTCTTATTTTTGTCTCACGATTCATGATGATGTGTCCTTGATGCTTTCTTCTAGAAGAATTCCCAGCCTATCAATGCACCTGATTTTTGACTCTGGGAAGATTCAGAACCTGACAAACCAAAGATACTGTGACAGTCTGACCAGGGTCCAGTTCAGAACACTTTAAAGGGAGAGGTGGTTCAGAGAAGCAGGAGAAGAGGACACAGAACCAGATCCCAGTCTACCACAGGCACACAATAAAGATACATTGAATAAGTAACCTGCTGTTAGTATCCTACCAATGTATAAGCTAAATTATCTATGAGTAATTATCATTTGAGTATCTAAATAGTAAGAGGAAGAAAGGGGATGCTGACCTGAGCATGTTCATTTTATTTCTTCCAAATTTACAAAGAGATATAGCAACTCCCCTTGCCTCCCACCATAACACCATCCCTGCTTGCAGAGCAAATAAAGTTGCTTAATGATAAAGCTGTGGAGAGAGGTCTGGTGTGTCAGACCAATGGAGTTTCTGACGTGGAAGGAAACATTAAAGCAAATACTTCTTCATATTTACTACATCTTTTATTTCTATTCATTCATTTTTCTCCTTAAATAAATTTGTTTTAAAGAGCTTTCTAACATCATTTTAAATAGAAAACTGGTATCTGTTGCCATAAATACAAGATAACCATTTAAATAAACACAGTAAAAATAAAGTAGTACTATTATAGTCAAGTTAAATGCTATTGCCTTCCAGATAATTTGAAACCCGCTTTTACCTTATTAAAAAAAGAAAATCAGCAACTGTTAGAGAGGTATTAAAGATATGTTGGCATCAACCTGAAGCTTTCTCCATGAAGTAATCAGATAGATTTGAAAGATAAGTGGAAAAGGTTTAACTTCCTAACTCTGTGATTATAGACCATTTAGTGCTGAGTCTTACTACCATCTAAGTCAGTATTTCTCCTAACTTTAATGTGTGTAGAAATCATGTGGAAATCTTGTTAAACGTGTAGAATTGGATTCACTAGGTCTGGGTAACTTAAAGACTTGCATTTCTAACACAATCACAGTGATGCTGGTGTCGCTGGTTCTCGGAGTAGCAAGAAACTAAAGTACCAGTGATGTTATGTGTCCCACATTTGGGGATATGCTGCCTCTTTTTTTTAATTTTTAAAAAACATATTTTATTGATTATACTATTACAGTTGTCCCATTTTCCTCTCTTTATTCACCTCTGCCCTGCACCACCCCTCCCATACATTCCCCACCCCACTTAGTTCATGTCCATGGGTGGTACATATATGTTCTTTGGATTCTATGTTTTCTATACTATTCTTAACCTCCTCCTGTCTATTTTGTACCTACCATTTATACTTCTTATTCCTTGTACCCTTTCCCCTTCTTCCCTATCCCACTGCCCCACTGATAACCCTCCATGCGATCTCCATTTCTGTGATTCTGTTCCTGTTCTAGTTGTTTGTTTAGTTTGTTTTTTTTTTAGGCTTGGTTGTTGATAGTTGTGAGTTTGCCATCATTTTACTGTATATATTTTTTATCATCTTTTTTTCCTTAGATAAGTCCCTTTAACATTTCATATAATAAGGGTTTGGTGATGATGAACTCCTTTAACTTAACCTTATTAGGGTAGTACTTTATCTGCCCTTCCATTCTAAATGATAGCTTTACTAGATAGAGTAATCTTGAATGTAGGTCCTTGTCTTTCATGACTTTGAATGCTCCTTTCCAGCCCTTTCTTGCCTGCAAGGTTTCTTTGGAGCAATCAGCTTATAGTCTTATGGGAACTCCTTTGTAGGTAACTGTCTCTTTTTCTCTTGCTGCTTTTAAGATTCTCTTCTTCTCTTTAATTTTGGGTGATGTAATTACAATGTGCCTTTGTGTGTGCTTCCTTGGGTCCAACTTCTGTGGGACTCTCTGAGCTTCCTGGACTTCCTGGAGGTCTGTTTCCTTGCCAGTTAGGGAAGTTCTCCTTCATTATGTCTTCAAATAAGTTTTCCATTTCTTGCTCTTCCTCTTCTTCTGGCATCCCCTATGATTTGGATTTTGGAACACTAAAGTTGTTCTGGAGGTTCCTAAGCCTCTCTTCATTTTTTTGAATCCTTGTTTCTTCATTATGTTCTGGTTGAATGTTTATTTCTTCCTTCTGCTCCAAATCATTGGGTTGAGTCCTGGTTTCCTTCCCTTCACTGTTAGTTCCTGGTACATTTTCCTTTATTTCACTTTGTATAGCCTTCACTTTTTCTTCCATTTTGCCACCATACCCAACTGTTTCTGTGAGCATCCTAATTACTAGTGTTTTGAACTCTGCATCTGATAGGTTGAATATCTCTTCATCACTTAGTTGTATTTTTGGAGTTTTGATCTGTTCTTTCATTTGGGCCATCTTACTTTGTCTCAGCACAACTGTTACATAGGAAGGGGTGGAGCCTTAGCTATTCTCTAGGGCAGAACAACCCACTTAGCTGTGTTGTGGTGCTGTATGTGGGGGAGGGGTCTGAGAGAGGGAGCAATGCCACTTGCTTGGCTCTCAGCTGGCTTTCAGTCACTTACCACGCTACCCACAAGCCAATTAAGCACTTTTGGTGCTGATTCCTGGGTAGATGGAATTGCATACTTTCTAGGACCCTGTGGATCTCTCCAACAAACTTTCCTGTGAGGCTGGGAGTTTCACCTTCCACCTCAACCCCCACAGAGTTTTACAGTCAGAGATTTCTGAGGCTTTATGTCCCTTCGTGGAACCCTGAGTTGTGTAGTCTGTCTCACTCTCCAGTTGTTCCTCCTGGTTTATCTGCACACAAACATGGGACTGCCTGCTCCAGCAGCTTCCGTCTCACCCCATCTGCCAGCTGCCACCTTGTTGTGAGTCCTCACTGTCCTGGCTGCTCATCTGTGCCCCTCCTATTGGTCTGGATGAATGTTTCTTCGTTAACTCTTTGGTTGTCAGACTTCCATACAGTTTGATTTTCCACCAGTTCTGGTTGTTTCTTGGTTTTAAATTTGTTGTTGTCCTTCTTATGGTTGTATGAGGAGGCACAGTGTACCTACCTACACCTCCATCTTGACTGGAAGTCCAAATCAGGATATGCTACCTCTTATTTTACAGGTGAGGAAAGTAAGGACTTGGAGGTTGTGAATAACCTGAGGTTCTACAGTTAGTCAGTAGGTTAGTTAGGACTAAAACTCATTTCATAGGCTTCCTGCCCCTCAATTTAGTGCTTGTTCCCCAGAAAGCTGTAAGGGCACTGATGTGCTACTTGGACCAAACAAACAAAACATCTACCCCCAAATTCCCCCAAACAAAACAAAACATCTTCAAAAGGCTATGATGTGAAATCCAGGGTTTGAACTGCTATATTCTATGTTATGCCCAAACTCAGTAGCTTAACTGTATTTGTGAGTCACATTATGTCTCCACTGTGGGTCACTATGAACTCTGCACCATGTAGTCACTCTAGAACATTTTATTATGTCCCTTCTCAACATGATACTTCAGAGTTCACCTTGGCAGACAGGACCAAGTCTGGGAAACCTTGTACCAGCAACTAAATACTCTGGCTTGGAAATGATGCACAGCACTACTGCCCACAGACCACTGGCCAGAACATGCTTGCCCCACTCAACTGCAATTACAAGGGAGATGGAGAAGGATAATACTTACATCTGTCTGGAATGAGAGTTGAATCAGATACCATGAACATTCAAGTCTTTACCAAATATATAGTCTTTCTATCATGAATATTATTAATTTTTTAAAAGATTTTATTTATTTTTTTAGAGAGGGAAGGGAGGGGCAGAGAGAGAGAGAGAGAGAGAGAGAGAGAGAGAGAGAGAGAGAGAGAAACATCAATGTGCAGTTGCTGGGGGCTGTGGCCTGCAACCCAGGCATGTGCTCTGACTGGGAATTGAACCTGCAATGCTTTGGTTCACAGTCCACACTCAATCCACTGAGCTATGCCAGCCAGGGCTGAATATTATTGATTTTTTTTAAAAAAGACTTTATTTATTTATTTTTAGACAGAGGGGAAGGGAGGGAGATAGAGAGGGAAAGAAACATCAATGTGTGGTTGCTTCTCACATGCCCCCTACCAGGGACCTGGCCCACGTCCCAGGCATGTGTCTTGACTGGGAAACAAATCAGTAACCCTTTGGTTTGCAGGCTGGTGTTCAATCCACTAAGTCACACCAACCAGGGTGAACATCCTTGATTTTCACATCTCAGTCTTTTTTCCTCTTTTCATGAGCTCCCTTATCTAAGTTTTCCAAGCTAATGAGGTCATTGTTAGTACATTTTCTCTGGGTCCTTCTGTATCATACAGCAGGAAAAGGCAATATAGTGGTAGAGGAAACACAGAATGCCAGGGAACTTTGGTGATAGTAGGGGTGTGAAAATAGATTGGCCAGTCAGCAAAAGTGACCATGGTGATTAGAAGAGAGAGAGGGGCAGAGAAAAAGAGAAGGGAAAAGAAAGGAAATGTTCATTTCTTGAGGGCCTTGTATTAGGACATTTATGTGATTTTGTCTTTATAACATTCCCATCAGGTTGTTAGTAGCCTGTTTTACACTCAAGGAAACAGATACTCAGAGGACTTCTGTAACTTTTCAAGGTCAACATAAGAGTAAATCAGGATCAGTGTCAGACCATAAACTTAGTGTTTTTCCCGGGAAGTCTTAAGAAAATCACTCTTGCAAAGCAGAGCAGGTCCTGAAGAATAGTTTACTTGTTCACACTGATGTTGGAACTCCTGAGACTCAGCTTTGCTGTGGTTGGCACATGCAGACACATAGCTGAAACATCCTGATTTCATAGTGGTTACTGAGTGGGATTATACAGTTTTTGTGAGAGACCAAGATTCTTTTGACTTTGTGACTGGATGTCATCATTGTCAATCATCTTTGGGTATAAAAGAGGAAGTCAGATCACCCCCTGGGATAAGGCCAGAGTGGGTGTTGAGGAGTCTTCCTTAAGAGAGTGAGAGTGATGGGGGCTAGATTGTTCCATGTGCTGCTGAGGTCATGGTGGGAAGGAGCAGGGGACTCTTGAGACAGACCTTGGTTTACATCCAAAGTCAACTGATTATTAGTGACATGGTATTTGACAAATTATTCAAGTCTCTCTGAGACTTAGTATGCTGGCATTCGAAAGTGGATAATGATGCCTAACTGCAGAATGGTGGTGAAGATCAGAAATGATATATGTTAAGTGCCTGGCACATGTCATTGTTCAGTATCAATGGCTCTTCTTAGTGTTATCATTGATAAGAAGGTGGCTGTGAGAGAGGCTGGAGAAGCTCAGTCTTCAATTTCCTGAGTGAGCTCAGCCATGCAGTTTCCTGTTCTGAGCCTCCATTCGTTCTTCAGAAAAGTGAATGAGCCAGGAGTCATGTGGTTCTCCTGGAGAAGGATAAGGACCAATCTTGGTGAGCACCTACTCACAGTACAGCAAAGAGAGGGGAAACAACTCACACTGAATGAAGAGGTCCAGGGATTCACGGGCAGAGTCCCTGAACCCCAGACGGGAACAAACTTTATTTTGTTGCCATTGCCACCAACCATTGATCCATTACAACAATAGGCAAAGTTAGGGATGAATCTGGGTCAAGGGGTGGTCTGTTTAGCCACCATTGCACATAAGAAAGGCCACATTGCTAAGGAAAGCAGTACTCACTCAGACAGCAGTCACAGCAGCAGCTTTGAATACAAAACAAAAATGTCAATAAGCACCAGGGAGAATTGGAGGAAGAAGGACGAAGCTCACTCTAATGGGATTGTTAGCTTGCTTCAGTCTCGGCAGCCCACGCTATTGCCACCAAGTGGAAAATGGATTATACTGGCAGTGGGCCAATTATGTCCACAGCAGATTCCCTTCATGAGATGGACAGGCAAATCACACCCTCTGAGGAACCATTCATCAGTAAAACAGTGATTACTTTGTCAGCCTTTTAAAGATACGTATTTACCTGCTGTGCATAAGCTTTCTCTTGTTTAATTCAATGAATTTTATTTGCTTGTTTGTTTTTATTAAATTTATTGAAGTAACATTGGTTAATAAAAATATACAGGTTTTAGGTGTACAATTCTATAATGCATCATCTGTATATTGTGTTGTGTGTTCACCACCCAAAGTCTTTTATCACTGTATATACCCCCACCCTTTACCCTCTTCTACCTCCCACACTCCCCTTTCTCTTTGGTAATAACCATACTGTTGTCTGTGGGTATGAGATTTGGCTTTTTGTGTTTAATCCCCCATCTTTTTTACTTAGCTCCCCAATCTTCAATCCCCCTCCCCCTGACAGCTGTCAATCTGTTCTCTGTATCTATGAGTCTGCTTCTATTTTGTTTGTTAATTTTGTTCACTAGATTCCACATGTATGTGAAATCATATGGTACTTGTCTTTCTCTGGCTGGCTTATTTAACTTGGCATAATACTCTCCAGGTCCATCCAAGCTGCCACAAAAGGTAAGATTTCCTTTTTTTTTAAGGCCAAGTAGTATTCCACCATGTGAATGTATCACAGCTTTTTTTTATCCACTCATCTACTGATGGGCATTTGAGCTGTTTCCAAATCTTGGCTATTGTAAACAATGCTGCAATGGACTAGGGGTGTATATATATGTTTTTAGTTAGTGTTTTGGGTATCTTCAAATGTATTCCCAGAAGTGGAATTGCTGGGTCATAAGGCAGTTCCATTTTTAATTTTTGAGGAAACTCTATACTATTTTTCACAGTGGCTATTTGTGAAAATCTGCATTTTCACAAAGAGTATATGAAGGGCCCTTTCATATCTGTATACAGGGCCCTTTTCCACATCCTCACCAACACTTGCTTGTTGATTTATTGATGATAGCAGTTCTGACTGGTGTGAGGTGATATCTTACTGTGGTTTTCATTTGCATTTCTCTGATGATTATGTAATGTTGAGCATCTTTTCATATGCCTATTGGCCACCTGTATGTCATCTTTGGAGAAGTGTCTATTCAGGTCCTTTGCCCATTTTTAAATTGGAGTGTTTCTTTTTATGATGTTGAGTTGTATAAGTTCTTTATAAATTTTGGATATAAACCCCTTATCAGCTGTATCATAGACAAATATATCCTCCCATTCAGTGGGTTGTATTTTCATTTTGTTGATGGTTTTCTTTTTGAAAAGAAAGTTTGATGTAGTCCCATTTTGTGTATGTGTGTGTGTGTTTTCCTTGCCCAAGGAGACATATCAGAAAAAAATATTGCTCTGAGAAATGTCCAAGATTTTACTGCCTATGTTTTCCTCTAGGATTTTTATGGTTTTGAGTTCCACCTTTAGGTCTTTAATCCACTTTGAGTTTATTCTTGTGTATGGGGTAAGAAGGCTGTCTAGTTTCATTTTTTTTGCATGTATTTGTCTAATTTTCCCAACACCATTTATTGAATAGACTATCTTTACCACTTTGTATATTTTTGCCTCCTTTGTCACATATTATTTGACCATAAAGACGTGGATTTATTTATAGACTCTCTATTCTGTTTCAATGATCTATATATCTGTTTTTATTCCAGTACCATGCTGTTTTGATTACTATGGCTTTATAGCATAGTTTGATATCAGGTAGTGTGATTCCTTCAACTTTGTTCTTCTTTATCAAGAATTCTGTGGCTATTCAAGGTCTTTTGTGGTTCCATATAAATGTTTGAAATATTTGTTCTAGTTCTGTGAAATATGCCATTGGTATCTTGATAGGAAATGTGTTGAATCTATAGATTATTTTGGTAGTATGGATATTTTAATGATGCTAATTCTTCCTATCTATAAAATGGTATATGTTTATGCTTATGCTTATTCATAGCTTCTTCAATTTCTTTCTTCAGTATACTATAATTTTTCAAGTACAAGTCTTTCACATCCTTGGTTAAATTTATTCCAAGGTATTTTTAATTTTTTTGGATGCAATTGTAAATGATATTGTTTTCTATGTCTCATGGTGCCAGATGCCAGAAGTCTTTAAGATGATTCAAGGCAAGACTGAGTATGTCCCCCTTGGAGATGTAGTCATCCCATAGCACTCTGTATTCAGATGGGCAGATCACTGTAGATGCTGGTTTTTAGCTCTGTGTTCAGCTTGGTCTGGAGCACTTTCTTCACATGACTTAAGGCAACACTAGTGAACTTCCAGATCTCAAAATATGACCTGGCCTGCTGGGACAAGTCCTAAGGCAGACATCAATTCACTACTTTCTAGATACTGACTCTGTAGGCCCCACTTTTAACAATCTTGCTAATCTCTGTGTTATTGCACTGAATTTTTTTTCTTGTTTTGATCTATGCTTATATATCTATGTTCAATAGAGCCTTGGACCTCTATTAAAGTGCGAATCATGCAGAAGGTATTTGTTTAATCTATACTAATAACAACACTGCTATGAGAAATAAGGATGGTTCCCTTTATCCTTACCCTGTCTTGGTAAGTAATTGCAAAGTTTTCCTTCATCCATGAGGTCAGTTTCTAGCCTTGAGCTTCTCTGATGATTCTCTGGGATCTCTGCCTCCTGATGTGAAGCTATGATGATGAAGACGGTGATGGTAGTGCAGTAACAGTCTCCATTCTTTCCCATTCACTCTTTGTGCCACAAGCTTCCTACTTGGGCTGAATCAGTTGCTGCTCTTTTCATTATGTTTAGTCTTGGGAACATTTGCACCAATTAATGTATCATCAGAAGAAATACTTTAATCTATAATGGGAAACGAAGCAAATTTAATTTCATCTCACAATTGCTTAAAGAGTATAATTGTTTTGTCCAGCACAGATGCTGACAATAGCTGGTTTCATAGGCAAGTGCTCATCTCCTTTGAATTCTATAAGTAGCTTTAACATCCCTGATTCTTTACTAAAATAACTCTTCACAAAACTTGGTCCAATCAGACTTCCAGTCAAGATGGAGGCATAGGTAAATTCCTTGCACAGCTACAGCAAAAATCACAACTAGACTACAAAACAAATATCACCCAATATTGTCAGAAAAGCGAGCTGTGTGGAAGTCTGACAACTAAGGCTTTAAAGAAGCCACATTCATCCAGACAGGTACACTTTTCTACCATAGCCCATGACACTAAGACAAAGCAACTACTTAATATACAGAAACAAAATAAAGGGAGGCTGCCAAAATGAGGAGACAAAGAAATATGGCCCAAATGAAAGAACAGAACAAAAGTCCAGAAAAAGAACTAAACAAAATGGAGATAAACAACCTATCCGATGCAGAATTCGAAACACTGTTTATCAGGATGCTTCAGGAACTCACTGGGTTCTTCAACAGTGTAAAAAAAGATCAAGGAAGAAATGAAGTCTACATGAAGTGAAATAAAGAAAAAACATACAGAGACCCAACAGTGGAGGGGATCAAACCAACTGAGAATCAAACCGACAATTTGGAACACAAGGAAGAAAAAACACTCAATCAGAACAGCAAGGAAAAAAAGAACTAAAATGTGAGGACAGTCTAAGGGACATCTTAAGATGTCCCTAAGATGTGCCTCTGGGACATCTCTAAATGTATCAACATCTGAATCACAGAGGTGCCAGAAAGAGAAGAAGAAGAGCAAGAAATTGAAAACTTATTTGAAAAACTAATGAAAGAAAAGTTGCCTAATTTGGTGAAAGAAATAGACATGCAAGTCCAGGAAGCACAGAGTCTAAAACAAGATAGACCCAAAGAGGACTAAACCAAGACACATCATTATTAAAATGCCAAAGATTAAAGATAAAGAGAGAACCTTAAAAGCAGCAAGTAGAAAGCAGATAGTTACCTACAAAGGAGTTCCCATAAGACTGTCAGCTGATTTCTCAAAAGAAACTTTGCAGGCAAGAAAGGACTGGCAAAAAGTATTCAAAGTGATGACAAGAGTCTACAGCTTAAGTTATTCTATCCAGCAAAGCTATCCTTTAGAATTGAAGGGCAGATAAAGTGCTTCCCAAACAAGGTGAAACTAAAGGAGTTCATCATCACCAAACCATTATTATATGAAATGCTAAAGGGAATTATATAAGAAAGAGAAGATAAAAATGATGAACATTAAAATGGAAATAAATTCACAACTATCAATAACTGAAGCTAAATAACAAACTAAGCAAACAAGCTGAACAGGAACAGGATCATAGATATGGAGATCATTTGGAGGGTTATCAGTTGGGAGGGGGAAGGGGGAGAACTGGGGGTAAAGGTGCAGGGATTAATAAGAACAAATAGTTAGGTACAGAATAGATAGGGGGATGTTAAGAATAGTATGGGAAGTGGAGTGGCCTAAGAACTTATATGCATAACCCATGGATGTGAACTAAGGAGGGGATTGCTGGAAGGAATTGGGGTACAAACTGGAGGGGGTCCAGGGGGAAAATTGGGACAACTATAACAGCATAATCAGTAAAGTATATTTTAAAAAAAAACTTGGTTCACCTCACACATGCCAAAGCTTTTTGCTGGTTAGTAATCCTCATAAAACAAGAGAAAAAGGGTCAACATAAAAGAGAGCAGCAATAAAATATTTGTCCTATTTAGGAAGGGGACATGACCTCTGGCTTTGACAGAGGTGTGTAACTTGTCAAGGGAACAGCATTATATATTTTGAGAATTACGTCTTTTTCTATATTGGATAAGTGAACCACAAGATAAAGAAATTTCAAAGTGCACATAATATGTTTATGTGGGGAGTAGAATAAATGATTGCTGTGCCCTGAGGCCTCCCCTTATGAGACTTGGGCAAGTTTAGAACAGTTGGGAAGGAGATGTTTATTTGAACAAAACAAGGGAAATGCAAGTAACAAAGCATCTTTTTTGGGGTGATTTCAACCTGGCCAAGAAGATTATAAGACTTTTAAAAATAAAAATTATAATGGCTAACATTTATTGGGTGCTGACAAGAAGGTCATAGATGTCAGTCATTTGTTGACTTAGGTAGGTCTTTGCTTTCAAGGAGAACTTCAGAGCAGCTGCCCTATGGAAAACTCATTTAATAAACATTAAATAGATGTTTCCCAAGAGCCTACTGTGTGCACAGTGACCAAGCTAGACCTCTGTGATTAAAGAAAAGAGCCTAAATGAAAGGCTCATTGACTGAAAAGTCAGGGACTTGAAACACAGCTGGATCCAGGTACTGAAAAAACATCACTAGGTGTCTGCTGTCATCTCTCAGTTCTGTTTGTTTCTGAATTAGCTTTATTCTCAGCCTAGCTCTCCTCAAAGGTGGCTCATGGGCACCAGTGGCTCCAGGCTCACTGCTTACCAGGTTAACAACTCCAGTGGAAAGAGAGTATCTTTTTCCTAATACTTTCAGCCCAAGTTCCAGGGCTGACTCTCATTGAACTGAGAGTTATTTGCCCATTTCTTAATTAATCATTAGGTTGAGAAAAATGGAATGTGATAGTTGGCTGGTTCATGCCCTGTGCCCACCGTAGTTCTGGAAGGTGGGGTTAGTATCATCTATGTCACATGGACTGGGAGTGGGAAGTAGGACAAGAACACTGTTAATCAAAAGAAAGAAATAGATTCTAAGCAGGTGGAAACAATGAAGCATATTCCAAACTTTATTGCCCATAGAATCCTTTTTCTTAAAACTATTATTCAGTAGAATATACTTGTGGAAATGCAGTCTTAAGTGATTTGATCCTTAAATAATGTCTCATAATGAAGATGGTCTTGTTCCTAGACATTCTTATCTGACCCTGTTAAAGTTGTTTGTCCATTAAGATGAAAAATGCATCGCCTGATTATTCACACCCCTAGGAACTGCCACAATGACAATGATAATTGTGATTAAATTTCTTCTTAAAAGTACCACTTCGCATTTGTTTAGTGCTATACACTTTATCAAATGTTTCCTCCCACATAACATCTCATTAGTTCTTAGATACTATCAACTGTAGTTAATTACTCCATGACCTAAGCTATCAGACATCAGTCTTTTTGTCATTAGCTGTCAAAATATCATACCTGATTCCCAGATCCCTTTAGTTCCACCTGTCACCTTGCTGGACTCAAAAACTCTTTGTGAAGATATTAAGTATGCTAGTTGACTTTGCTTTGTTTAAGGTGTCTTTTATTTTAGCGACATAAGATAATTAACAGAGGAATGGGCTGCTTGAAGTAAGACTGGCCAATTGCTCCCAGCTGTCAATCTGAAAAGTGACAGAAGGCAATTGTCCAGGCCCCAAGTATTTATGTTCAAGAGCAGTCGCATTGGGGTGGCTTAAATGGAGCTGACACCAAACACTGGGCAATTTTGTTTTATCCAAGAATTCGTAAATGTTTGTATGCATGTACCAGTGAGGTTGCAGTTGGTTCTAAGTAAAGGAAAGCTCAACTCGAACTAACTTGAAAATAAAGGGAACTTATTGACTGCTATAACCCCATGTCTGCCTTAGATCTTTTTTAGGACAAGAATGGTAGGCAGATAGATGATTGATAGATGATAAATAGAGAGATAGATGATAGAAAAAGAGAGAGAGAGAGAGGGAGAGAGACAGAGAGGGAGGGAGGGAGGGAAGGAGGGAAGGAGGGAAGGAAGGAAGGAAGGAAGGAAGGAAGGAAGGAAGGAAGGAAGGAAGGAAGGAAGAAAATAAATATATAGGGTGGAGTTTAAGATTTGTTTGGTCAATGCCTTGACACAGTCATCACAAACAGCTTTTTTTCCATGGAATCAAAATGGCTACAATGGCTCCAGGCTTCATGTCTGCGCCATATACCATCCAGAAGGAGAGAGTAGCCTTTCTTTCCTGTGAGCCCCCAGCAAACATCCTCTCCAGTCTCATTGGTTTGAATTAGGTCTTATACCCTTTCCTCATCAAGAAGTGACCAGATGTTTAAATTATGTTGATTAATATTCTACTCCTGAAGCCAGAATTTTGATCAGTTTCCCCTCAGTCAGATGGGGGTTAAGGGAACTGGGTGGTCTCCAAGGAATGGGAGTTAAATATGGGGGAGGAAACTTCACACAAAGCTCATTAGTCTAGAATGGTATCAGTGTAGTCTCTCTCTGTCTCTCCTTTGAATATTATCTATTTATTCTAATTCTACAAAGGATTTCAGGCAAGTAATGACCATTTATAGGACAGATTGGAAATAACAGAAAGAGCCCTGGATTTGGAATTCACTGATGCCATATCCCGTCTCCATGACCTTGGGCAAGTCCTATATTTGAAGTTCAGTCTCTCTCATTGGTCAATGAGAATAATATTTACTCTATCCACCTCACAATGTTGTTGTGATCAAAGAAAAGATCACGACTTTAGGAACATTTTCTAGTTTACAATAAAAGTATAAGTTATTTTTTTCATGACTGGCATCACTTAATGGAAAATACAGATTTCAGAGCAACAGATTTGCTTTGAAAAATGTTCTATCCCAAATCTGCAGTAGGATAAAAAAGGAGCAGCAGTAGCTTTTAGGTATATGGTGCTGAGCACAGGAAATAATGACTTTGGAATAGCTGGAGAAAGACCAGATGGATGCCTCTGTGATCAAAGGAGTTATTTTTAGAAACATGTTCAGTATCCTAGGACAATGTCATGTGGGGAGAAATTATGCTCTGCTGTATAAAGTACTGTACTAGTTATTCCCCTTGGAATATCCAGAGGTTAAAAACATGGGTTTTTGGAACAAATAGACACCAAATTGTCATGTAAGCTTAAGTCAATCATTAACCTTTCAGATCCTCAGTTTTCTCATATGACAAAGGAGTAATAACACTGACCTCATAATATTTGAGAGATGGTTATACTATTAGCTGGTGACTGACTATACAGTGCGAAATGGTGCCTGGAACAAAGTAGCTGCTTACTAAATGGCAACTCCTCTGGCTGCCTCCATTAACTATGAAATTTACAAGTGGCTAATAATGGGAGGACCTTATCTCTGAAGCTTCTTTTTCTAAGCCTCAGAAGTTCATAAATATTTTAACTAAATTCTTTATATTCTTGATCCTAGGAAAAATGATTTGCAAATGACACTAAGATATTTAAAGCCAGACAGTGATTCCTGAACCTTGTGAAGTGTCTTAGCACACTTGGTTCAGTGTCTAAATTGGTTTTATTATCAGAGTGAATTGTATATAAAAATGAATAAGTAGCCATCTATTTAGTTATCAATATATCACCTCATATTTCTAGTTCTTACCTTTTAAAAAGTTTGCAGGGCTTCTTTTTAGAAATATAACCATCATTTTAAAATTTAAGACAACTTAATGGTTATTAAAAATTTAGAAAATCAGTTTTGGTCTTTATATACTGGAAATTTCATCTGATTGGTACATCTGTGAAGTAACAGTTCAGTATCAGTTATTGTTTGTAATGATGATTCTCAAGATATTGCCAGTACCTCTGAGTCATCAGACATAGGCTGAGTAACATTCAAATAGCTTTAGTTCTATTCAAATTCTTTGAAATCTGTATTTGTGGCACAAATGTTATCTTTCATGAGACATTTTCATAGGTTAACTTGAAAACTTTGTCTCTGGACCTGAAATAATACAGAAATCTCAATCCAATTGGGGATTTCAAATAAATTTTTACTCTAATAAAAATTGTAGTTATTATGCAAATGAGTGGAAGTTTATGTTTAAGGATGACTGTGAACATTTATAAACAATGATAATTACTTAATACTGTGGGTTAGTAGAAAGATTACAGGATAAGAATTAGGAGTTATTAGTTCTAAACCCTAAGTTTTTTCATAACTTTGGGTAAATTACTTAACCTCCTTGGTTTCAACCCCTTTATCTGTAAAATAAGGAAGTTGAACTAGATGATTGCTGAGATGTCTTTAGATTTTAACATTTTATGCTTCTATTCTCATATATAATATGTAGTGTGTTTTTAATAGAGAACCAAATTAGGCTACAGTTGGAATTTTAATCTTAACTAAGCCAGTGTAACTTTAAAATACAACCACTGTTTAAAATTACTGAGTAAGGACAGACTTCAAAGAACAAACTCCAAACACATACCTTATTATTATTTCTAAGATGGAAGTACATTATTTAATATAGGCAATTATGGCTATAGCAAATTACATTGATAACTGAAATGCAAACAGGCCTGTTTTGAGGATATTTGCTAATATTCTTTCTTATTAATAAATATTTCATCAAACGCTTTCTTCAGTCTTGAATAAATGAATAACTTCAATTATAGACAGTGTTATCTATATATGTATTTGCTGTTATGACAGATGTCCATCCACTGGCTAAAATTTGTTAATAATCCTCCAATCAATAGTTATGCATTTATTGACACACCTGCTTATATCCTCTAATGGCCTATTCCTTACTTAATATTAATCATAAAAATACCTAGCACAACAAAAATACTTTAAAATGTTCAGTTATGATAAGCATCGGGACCAACAAACATTGTTGGATGTGTAAATAGCCATCAGTAAAGATGGTTTGTGTACAGTTCTAAAGAGCCAGTCACTGGTAGATGTTAACCTGTCGGTGGACTTTGGTCATAGCATATCCACTCAAGCTGCAAGAGTGTTTGTGATGGAAACTCCTCCAGGAGCAAATGTGGCAGCACTGATTTCGGCTGATTAGCTTGCTGCCTTAAATCTGTGCCGACAGGTAACAATTCAAGGAGACAGCTGACATGCTACAGAAGCTGGAGATCAGACACAATGGGGAATATATTTCAGACACAAGCAATGGGAAATCAAGAGATTCCTAATCTATGACAAGCAGCAAAGCTGACATAACTGTTGAGCTAGAGAAGATATGATTTGACCCTTACTATGACAGCTGCTTTTGGTAGAGAAAGAATTGTGAAAACAATAAAAGGAAACCTTAATTATAGTTACTGTGATGAGTAGCTAAATATGGAAATACAAGCATACCTTAGAGGTAGTGCAGGTTTGGGTTCAGACCATGACAATAAAGCAAATATTACAATACAGCAAGTTGTATTTTTTTTTTGCTAGTGGAGGGGTTTGCCTTCAATTTGTATAAAGCACAACATCTGTGAAACACAATAAAGCTAAGTGCAATAAAATTAGGTATGCCTGTATCCTTAGGGTTAGCCTAAATTCAGGAAAGCACCTATTATTACTCATGACTTTTTCGATGTTATTTATTTTCAAAGTGCTGCCAGGCCCTAGGGTGTTAATGGTATGAGTCTCACTGTAGAAAGAAAAGGGCTCTTTCAGGATGGGGCAGGTGAACAAAGTGGGACCAGTGTCAGACCAAGTGTGTCTGACAAACTGACAACAACAAGAACCACCGAACTGAAATCATCGTTAGGAATAAAGAAATTTACCTAGAATCCAGATGTAAGGCAGGCCACTATGTTAACTCAATCCATTTACTCCATCCTTGTTTTCCTGCTGTTTCCTTGGTTCTTCTCTCCTCCCTGCATGGTAGCTTCATGCTGCTATTGAGAGGTTGCCCTAGAATTAGTTGTCACGTCTACTAATAGCACACAAATGGGAATAAAGTATTGCTTCTGGGACTTCCTTCCAAAAGATCAAGGGATAACTTTTTCCAAAAGCCATTAGGAAACTTATTTTTGCATCTAATTAATCCAGTTGACATCACGTGACTAATCAGGAGTCAATTATAGCAAGTGAGATGGGATGAATTTTCAGTGAATCAAGCTCTCTGGGGCCAGATGTGTGGATAGCTTCCGTCAATACCAGGGCACCATGTGTGGGAGGACTGGATACCTGGAGAAAATCAGGGTTCTGCTAGGAGAGCAAAAGGGGGAGAAATGGATGCCCAGACACTAGTCTAGCAGCTGTCCTTACCAGCGGATGAGATTGAGGGCAGCTAGCCACTTTATTTTTCTTATCCAAATGACAGTTCTACTCATACTTGATATTCATTTTATCTTTCCTTAGTAACAATAGTTCCTTTTTGTTCTGGTTGAACAAATCACCAGCTAAAGTTTATACTTTTTAGTATACTCTGCCTCTCAGGCTTTGGGGAATTGCCTTAAAAGGTGAGCTGACAGTTGATATGTGACTTTCTTGTCTTTCTTTGCTTTATCTTGTTCCCTACCTTGAATCAAGAGGTAATTATTAGAGTTTGACAGCTATTTTTGGACAGGAGGGACTCTTGGGAATGGAGACCATGTAGAATTGGCAGTTCAGCCCTGGACTTCCTGTCTAGACCTTTCTTTTATGTGATAGAAAAACTAACTTATAAATCATTTAGGTCACTCTTACTTAAAATATTTGTTGCTAGTCTTAGAACTCATTACTCAAATGGCCTTTTCCAATCATCAGTGTGTAATAATTTGTTAGTAAAGTCTAAATCACTGTGACAACTCAAATGAATGACCTTTCAAAGTTTCTATATGCTCATGCAGAAAAATTGTTCTCTTCCAATGGAAACTTTTAATGAAATAAAATTATAATCAAATTAACTCATCCTGCTTTTTATTCATTTCACATAAAAGCATGTATGAGAGACTGAATTTGTAGGGAAAATGAGTAGAGCTCTCTATATTGCTTGATCTGCAACAATCTGCATCAGAGTTTATGATCGATTCAATACTTTAGCACCAATATTTCATGAAAAAGTGCATCATTTTGAAGTGGAACACTTGTGTACTGTTGTAAAACTAAGTGAACAGTTCTTAAAATATCTTGTCACATTAAATCTGTACTATATGTCTGTAGCCACTCAGTAATGGCAGAAATAACCAAGTGTTTTGAATAGACATTTTCTTTAGGCCAGGGGTTATTTGGGAATTTTTTTCCTGGAAAAACTACATTGAGATATTTGCGTTCAGCTTCCCTTCAACTCTCTAGATAGATGGCACCCATAAATGGACTTCCATTCTCCTTCATGCCTCCATATCCAAAGATAATGACATTCACTTGTGCTTGCTCTTATTTCCATTTTACTGAATTTGCACTCTTACTTCAACACCTGCTTGTGGGTCCTTTGGCTTTGTGTACACTTCTGGAATTTTTTCACAGAACACTCTCATATGCTTCTTTTTCTTTCTATGATTTCTCTTTTGACTTTGGGAGTTCACAGTACCTTGAGTGAAATCATTATCATTTAGCTCCTGGCCCATGAGTTTCCCTTTCACCATCTTTTCAGCCACACTCAATTCCTAGACCATACTTTTGAGTGAATAAAAAATACCTTATGCTTCTTCTTTCAGTTTAAGATGGTAGCCTGAGTTAATGGGGTGGGGAAAGCTTCGGGTTGGGATGGAACCCAAGAAAGGACTAGGAGTGATAGTAGAATTTAGCCCTTGACTTTAGTTTTAAAACCTTGTGCATCTTCTAGGTTTTTATTTAACTCATCATCAAGTGCTAGCTGTCATTTATTTAAGCAACTGTTTGTGGAGTTTCTATGTACCCAGTTCCATGCTAGTTACTGGGAATAAACAGGTAGAAGATACAATATGTGCCTTCCAGGAGCTTACAGTCTTATGAGGGAGGCAGACAAGTACATGAAAATAAAAGTTGTCTGTGGTGGGTTCTACTGAAAAGCTCTAAGAGAATCAGAGATAGCATAAAACAATCAGTGTGTATGGCTGTGATTTCATGGCTGGCTTGGAAAGAAAATACAGGTTGATTAGTTAGGCAGGAATTATCATACAGTATTCCAGACAATATTTATAAGTCCATGTCACCTGCTGAAGACATTTTCCTTAAACTTGTAGTTCCTAGAATGATAGCATTGCCCCACCCACGCACCTAAGAAATAGAGGATTGCTGTCCTTGGTGCTGAAACACAGATTTTTTTTTTCCTTTAATTTTTATTTTTATTTTAATGATTGTTTAAGTACAGTTTTCTCCCCTTTACTCCCAATCAAGCCCACCCATCCCTCTCCCATCTTCCCTCCCATTACCACCCTCCCCCTAGTTTTATCCATGTGTCTTTTAACTTTGTTCCTGCAAACCCTTCCCCTTTTCCCCTGAAATTCCCTCTTCTCTCTCCTCTGGCCACTTCCTGCCTGTCCCCTAATGCAGTGTCTTTGACTATATTTTGCTTGTTTCTTTGTTTTGTTGTTTAGGTTCCTGT